>UYYA01005198.1:0-34160 GCA_900624975.1 Angiostrongylus costaricensis | reverse complement strand
GCTAGGTCGTTCATCATATTGATTTCCCGACCTAGATAGATATAAGTGGAGCATTCAGAGATATTCGCTCCGTTGAGCGTGAACAGGGCATGCGAAACCAATCCGTTCCTCATGAACATCGTTTTTGAGAGATTTAGTCGAAGACCAGAGATGGTATCGCCTTGGCTACCTCCTCTTTTGACGTCAATGTTAATATCGTTGTAGAATGGTGATATCTTGGTTGTGAAATTTTTGTACAGCTCACGAAGAATCTTTATGTACTGAGTAGGGACACCTTGACTATCAAGGGCTTCCCAGATTGCTTCCATCTCAACTGAATCAAAGGCTTTCCGTAAATCGCTGAAAGTGAGACAAAGCGGTCTTTCGTACTCTCACGATACTTAAATAAACCGTGTTACCGCGTGGATGTCGTCGAACGTACTAAATGCTTTTCGAAACCTTGCTTGCTCACACGGCTGTCCCTCGTGTAGTGTTCCGTCAACCCTCTTTAGGATGACTAAAGTGGAAAGTTTGTAGACGACAGACAGTAAGTCCGAACAATAACGCGGTCTCGTTGGTTTTCCACTGAGTAGGGGTCTTCCATTCAGACAGGTTGCGTGTGAAGAGCTGAGCCAGTGTGTTTACGAGGACTGGCGGAAGGTTCTTCAGGTGTTATGGCCTTATCCTGTCCGTGCATGTCGGATTTCGGAAGGGAGAACCGGTGGTACAACATATCCATCTTCCTTTATTTCATATAACGGAAGGTGGGTGTGGCCATCGAAGAGATCCGAGTAGTATTCGTGAATGATTTTCTCCATTGCCTTTCTGGACGCTGTAGCTGCTCCGTCTGGGCGCCGGAGTGCAATCATTTTGGTATTGTAATTGGCGAAGCTCGGTGGGCTTTGCTAACACTTTTCACGGTCTCTGCAGCTTCGACAATAACTGCTGCTCTTCTCTCTTTAAGATCTTCTTTTATCGCCTGTCTGCATTGGTTTGCAAGTTCGGACGTTAGTTGGCGGTTGCCTGCAGCTCGTGCAATTCCACGCTGGCGTAACAGCTCGAGTGTTTCCGGAGACAAACGTCTCTTGGTGACTTTCGAACTCTGAGCTTTCATAGCGCTAGCGTAAAGATGTTGAATGTGCCGATGGTATTCTTCGTCGATGTTATCGACAACGGCATCTTTCCAGCAGCCTACTAATGAATTGAATAAATCCCAGTTTACGGTGGTTCTGGGTCTTGGGTTTTGGAATTTAGTGGCTTTTCCTCCTTTCATCAAGAAATAGGGTTAGCACCAAGTATACGATGGTCTGATCCCGTGTGCTATTTTGGGGCTTCTGGAATTGCAACTTACCATGGATTGTCTTGGTCACCATGATAAACTCAGACAGCCGCTCACCCTGTTCATTCCATTCTAATCCGTGGGTTCCAATGTGACGTTCTTCTTGGTCCAATCTTGGCGTTGAAATCTTTAATTATGACCTTGAGGAATGTATGGTCTTGTCTATAGAACTCTGCAAGTCCATATAGAGCGCTTCGACTTCTTCGCCATAGTCTGATGACGGCGCGTAAACGAAGACGAAGATTGCGAAAGCCGGAATTGATCCACGTCGTTTTAATCGTAAACGTCTGATTCGGGTTGTAAGTTGTTCGAATGAATCGATGTTCATGGGCAAACTCGTGTTGACGAGAGCGCCGACGGCACATACTATTGTCGCATGTTCCGAGGAAGTGTTGTTCTTCGGTGTCTTGGACGGCGTTGAAAGGCTAGCGTCTTCTCGTCTCGGCCATGCCGATGACCTCGTACTTTATTGTTTTTGCTTGCATGGACAAGTCTTCTATCGCGGATTCGGATGCAAGTGTACGTGCATTGTAGTTACAGATCGTCACCATAGTTTTTGACATTCAGGCAGCTTCCATTGGACCTAAAATTTTAGCCGCCTCCCCGTACTCGTCCTACCCAACCCTATGAAATTGGTGGCCCTTTCGGGGTGAGGAGAATGAGGCCGTTTTCCTTTACTATGTTTAGTATTTTTGATACTCACGTATAGCTTGCTTGGCTCTGAACGTGGGGGCTGGGTATACTCGCGGGTAGCTTGCCAGGCTCTACCAGAGTGGACGTGGAGCTTATTTGTTGGAGGCATCTCCTAACCGCCTTCCATATACTTCCTGTCACTTGATTGCGGACTTTTGGCCGAATTGACTTGTAGAATACATTCCGCATAAGCAAGATCGCACCCACACACGCATGTATTAATACGCCTAGCAAATACAGAAAGTATTTGCCAAATCAGCGCAGCAGAAACAGGAAGTCCGTCCCCTAGATCCACCTGCATCTCAGAAAAGCAAAGGTCGCTTTTGGTCCGCGATTACCCCCCTATCCGCCACCTTGGGACGCGCCACGTAGGCTCGCGATTAACCGGCTCGAAATCACTCATATGACGGAGATCCGTGGTGTCCAGTTTTCCTTTCAGTCCGTATTTTTAGGCTGAGGAAAGACATAGTGCTCGTAATCAAATGTTGAAGTAAGTAATGCTATGTCATAAGTGGTCAGCATTTGATCAATTCGTGGTCGAATCCACTTTCAGAAAACATGTTGCGTAAATTGCAGTGCTACAACATCATAATATGCTTACAGAAAACATTTTACACATATATATGAGGCGGATAGGACAGTGGTAGTAATGTCCTTAGTGATCATTACGACCATGGTGCTAGTTCGATTCCGCTCGGACCCAACCAAGCTTCTCATCCCTCAGAGGTCGAAAAATTGGTACCGGACTTGTCTAGGGAAAGTTCACTCTCTGCAATCCAATAGGAAACGCTCCAGCTCGGCTATCTCTGGACTCCAGGAAGAATTGCTGGGCTAACATTCTATGAGGTTCAGGATGAAATAAAAATCCTCAAACAGTAACCTAAGCCACGCATGGAGACTTGGAAAATCATCATGGGGCGATGTGTGCGAGGAAACGAACTGGATGTGAGAAGTGCTANATGACGGAGATCCGTGGTGTCCAGTTTTCCTTTCAGTCCGTATTTTTAGGCTGAGGAAAGACATAGTGCTCGTAATCAAATGTTGAAGTAAGTAATGCTATGTCATAAGTGGTCAGCATTTGATCAATTCGTGGTCGAATCCACTTTCAGAAAACATGTTGCGTAAATTGCAGTGCTACAACATCATAATATGCTTACAGAAAACATTTTACACATATATATGAGGCGGATAGGACAGTGGTAGTAATGTCCTTAGTGATCATTACGACCATGGTGCTAGTTCGATTCCGCTCGGACCCAACCAAGCTTCTCATCCCTCAGAGGTCGAAAAATTGGTACCGGACTTGTCTAGGGAAAGTTCACTCTCTGCAATCCAATAGGAAACGCTCCAGCTCGGCTATCTCTGGACTCCAGGAAGAATTGCTGGGCTAACATTCTATGAGGTTCAGGATGAAATAAAAATCCTCAAACAGTAACCTAAGCCACGCATGGAGACTTGGAAAATCATCATGGGGCGATGTGTGCGAGGAAACGAACTGGATGTGAGAAGTGCTAGGATTCGCACAGTAGATGTGAAGCTGGATCAGATAATTAAAATTAAAAATATAAAATATAAAACTATAAATACAATCTTAACCCTTTTATTTACCGCCTTTTTCTTTTTAATGGCAGGGTATGTTGCGAAATATAACTCGTATATAATGCTGAGATATTTGCAAAATTCCGGACAATAGCCCGCGTTCGTTCCCCACCGCATACACCTGCGGTCCGGAGTTTTGCAAATATCTCAGCATTATATACGAGTTATATTTCGCAACATACCCTGCCATTAAAAAGAAAAAGGCAGTAAATAAAAAGGTTAAGATTGTGATTATTACTAAGCCTCAGCTTAACTGGGTTCAATGCCGATTTGGGCTCCCCAGATCAATCCCGTTGACGGGTGATTGCTGATGGCAAAAGTTCAATAGAACTAACTGAGAGACAGGCAAAATGAAGGACGCGGATGGTGTGGTGGTGAAGTGCGCTACACCCTGGAAAAGACAATAGCGCTCGTTCGTTCCCCACCGCATACACCTGCGGTCCGGAGTTTTGCAAATATTTCAGCATTATATACGAACTATATACACAATTTTCAAACCGGTCGTCATTTACTCTCAAAAGGAAAATAATTAAAATGTATTCAAATCGTTGAGCTTAAACGAGGGTGATAAATAGATTTATTTCCTGTAACGTTTCGGCAACTTCGTGTCCATCAGAGGCGATGATCGTGTCGGTGGTCCACCGTTGTTCGTTTAAAAATTGTTTTGCTATTCGCTCTGTGCCAGCCAACACAATACCGACTGCTGCAGAGTGAATTGTCCGTTGAAAAACAATTTATTATCAACGGGTATTCATATCAACAACAACCGCCCTGTAAAGAAGAGCGCTGCCAGGTGAGCATGGCTCATTTTGCTTTCACTGAAAAAGATCCCGACTCGGTACGGAATCGAGGACGCCACATCGAGATAACGAACAATTGTGGACCGCGGACACGAATCATCGGTTCTGATGAAGACAAAGACGTCGAAACGTTATCGGAAAAACTCTATTAACCAACCTCGTGTAAGCTCAACAATTTGAATATGTATATATATATATACATATATATGTATATATGTATACATATATATATATACATAGGTATCCATGTATATGGTGACAAAAAGGTTAAGTGCACATTTACTTGAATAGATGGTCATATAAAAAATTTTTTTTACTTTGTTTTTAATTGCTTTAAAAGTCTTACTTTGCTGCTAAATTGAGCCTCGAAGAGTTTATAGGAAAGGAAGACCAATGAGTGAATGGAAGCCGATTGATTTGAATATGTTAGAAGAAAATAAATTTGAGCAATAATAAGAAAGTTTAATTATATAAATGGTTCGAAAATATTAATGAAAGAAAAAACAAACGTAAAAACACCATCGAATGTCAAGATAAAAATATAGGAAAGTCTGAAATTAGGATTTTTTGAGGTTGTCACAGTGGTGATGATATCAATCGACACACTTAAGCCTCTGGTTCAAACCCTTCTCTGGTAAACGAAGACACCTCCAGTCACACTGAGTAAGCATGCACCAGCTTAGAAAATAATGACCCAATCGCAAATATATGACTGAATCACACAAGAGATGTCCCAGTCGCAATAATGCCGGTCCAAAATGGCGTCTCCTATCCAAAAGGATGTTAGAGGGCACTATTGCGACTGAGACAGGTTTCGTACGATTCGGTCATATATTTGTGATTGTGTTCCCTCCTGGGCTGAGCAGTTGGTGGGGGACTCGTCTGTGATCGGGCAAATTCCTTCAACCCTATGAAAATGGGAAAAAGGTTCGATAAGAATAAAAGAAGAACTGTGATAAAAATTCAGTGAAACCATTTTCCTTGTGACCTCGTCTTCGTAGGTTAACGTTGATGATAATGCATGATTTAGTTGCTGTTATACCAATCTATCTAATCTCGTCCATTTTAGGTGCTATAGCTGAGCGAGCGAAATTGAAATCCTACATATTGCTAGGTTGTTTGGTGATTTTGATACAAGTAAGTTATATGGACTGGTGGATTTGTATGGATTGAAAGTTTTTCACTTAAGGAAGGTACTAAAAAAATGGTTTGTGTTTTTGTTTCAGGCATTGCCGGCACACTGGGTTTGGGACAATGAGGGTTTCTTCTATAAACTCGGAGTGGTGGATTTCGCCGGCTGCTCAGCTGTAAATTTTTAAGAACATGTTTATTTTCCTAAAGCGAAGAAAACATAAAATATGCCTTTTGTTCTAAGTAGAAACTCAAAGGGAAAATAACAATGGTCGCTCGTCTAAACACCAAAAATCTGTCATTCTCAAGCTTTTTGATCGGTATCGGCAATAGTGAGGAACTGAAGCGTGTCATGTGGGTGAACAGAGTCACTTATTGCTGATGGATTTCTCTGGACCGCCTTCGAAAACCTTTTAAATTGGTATTCTGCAGTAGTGCACAGCTGATTAGAAAAAAGAAAGACGAGTAATCTTGCTTCGAACCATTCCAGGTACATATGGTAGGTGGAATAATCGGCTTGGTTGCAACCGTCTATCTGAAACCACGTCGAAATCGTTTCAATGAAGACAGCGTTCATCAGATGAGCTCACCGACGAACGCCCTTCTTGGTGAGATGTCTTTTACCGTCAGTCATCGTTACATTCGAGTTTCAATGTTATCTTTAACAACAGCATACCATAGTTTTTAAGATTATTGCCCTTGTCACCGCTGTGTTATGAAAGTGAGCACTTAGCCAAAAATATCGATTTATTTATTGCGAAAGCAAAAGTTTGAGTGTTCGACATTAATCAATTCATTGGGATGCACCATCTATCCGACTTCATTCGTAGAATAGTAGAGGAGGCTGAATGCCTGTCTGACCAACTTAGGAAAGCCTACCGATATACTAAGTTAGTTCTCTCAGATACTCTCAAACATGTTTAGTAACAATTTCGTCAGATGGACGGAAGAGTTTCCTAGTGCAGGACGTATGTATGTACCTATGACCACCTGAATACTCCCGGGCAGCTCCTACCACTGCACCACACGTACTTTCGCGGTTAAAATAATGCTAGCAGAGATTATGATGACATCACCAAATGTTACCATCATAAATCTGTTCAAATCACAAATCTTACACCACGACATGCTAAGTGATGCAGTTCAGGGCATTGTCGTTATTCGACATTATTGTCACTTTCAGTTTGGATTGGCTTGATAGAATTTCATAGGATTACTTATAAAAATTGGAGAAAAATCATTTGAGTTCCCACAATAAAGAAATATATTACCAATTTCTATAATAATTCCAACTTGTTTAGGAACATTTCTGCTTTGGTGGGGTTGGTTCGGTATCAACGCTGGATCTGTGTGGGGCATCACCAGCGGACGATGGCGACTTGGCGCGAGGTGAAATGGTGTTTTAACTCTCGAAAGCGGAAATCCGCCGAAACGTCAGCTCATTCGTGAATAAAGAATAATAACACCTCGCGTTTGCTCAACAAAAATGCGAAGAATTACTTGATCAATGCCGAGGTTAATAGAAAGTCGGTCGTGGGAGAATGATATTCGTTTCCGCGAGTTCTTTGCTGATCAACAGCGTTCAGAACTATATATCTTTTTTTCATCCACAGTGGTGTAATCTTTCTCTCAAGTCTTTGTCTTGTCATTGCCAATGATCACCGTTCTTCGGTTCAACAGCGAGGCAATGTCTGACAAGTGGTGACAACCTTCTAAAGCAGTGGCACAATTTTTTCAAAATAGAAGAAAATGTTAACCAGCAGCCAGCTTTCCATTGAGCTGGAAAATGTGTTGGATTGTTTGGTCGAGTACAGGAATGAGCTTATTGAGCCTTCACTCTTTCAGAGCTGCTGTGGCGACTATAATGAGTTCAATCGGAGGTGGTGTTACGTCGATCGTCATCAGTTTCGTTAAAACAAAAAAATTACAAGTAAATTTCTTAATAAACGGCATTCTCTCATCGATCGTTTCCATCACAGGTTCGCGCTTTAGAATTTGTATTCATAAGCTAGACATTAATAATAATAATAATAATAATAATAATAATAACAATGACAATAGTAATGGCTATTATTATTGCCGTTGGAGTGCCGTTTAGTTCTTTCTATGACTTCTTGCGCATCTTGAAATGTACTGCCATACGAAGTAAAGAGAAAATAGCTTCTTAAAGACAGTTAACTAGGTTTTCTATTTAAGAACAATCAGAGCGATCGGACTGGCTGGTTTTTTTCTTCCGCTATTTGCGTTCTTCTAACAGTTTTGTACCACCCAAAAATAACCGTGTTTTTTCTTCACGAAGTGACCTACAGTCATTCATTGGTTGAAGAGATTGTCATCTAAACTTGAAGCTAATGCGTGGATAACATATTCACCAACTGCAATAATGCATATTAAAAATCCTCAAAAAGGCAATTGGCTTACATAACCTGGAAAGAGCAAAACTTCACGGAGAGTAATAAATTAATAAATCACCTGTACCACTTAGTATCCTGATGATGGTTGAACTCGAGTGGGTGCCAATAAAGCATCCATTCCTCCCTGCCGGGTGCAAGTGAAGCCCAATTAGTTCTGCTCGATCTAGGGACTCGTTGAGTATCATACTTTCCTTTTAGGATTCTTGTGAAGAACTCTGATTATCGGATCAGTAGTCTTCCTGATCTGCGTTTAACACCACGATCAATCCAGTCACTCTTGATCTCTTCAATTGGTCTTGCAAATCGGTTGCCGTTCATATGCATTAGGCGTCCGGCACACCTTAACTTCACCAGTTTGATATATGGAGACTCAAAGCATCTTGTTTCGACTATAACCCATTTATAGCGTTGGGAGATCTTTCATCCTCCCTACGTAGTGACCGAGTTCCTGACGCATGCGTTAAGACAAGAAAAATTGTGGAGTCGAGAAGGTGGTCATGGAGTCGGGTGTTTTTGTTCTCACTAAATCTTCAATGCTTTGTATGCTTCCTAAGCTGGTCGCTTCCTCCCGCTCAACTTCGGAGTTAAGAAGTTCACCTTGTCGACATGCCAGCCTAAGTGGACGTCTTTCTGGCGTCCAGAGATATTCATTCCATCGATCGATATGGACATCTTTTTGTGAGATTTAGTCGAAGGCCTATCTTTCCATAGGCTTTATCAAAGTCGTCTAGCATTCGTTCCGCTCGGCTGTTTTGTGTTATAAGAATGATGTCATCAGTAAGGCGAAGATGGTGTAACGAGTAACTTATCGTTCTCTTCCATAATGGACGAGGAGCTTATTTGTTGAAGGCGACTCTTAACCGCGTTTCATATACTTCGCGGCCACTTGATTGCAAGCTTTTAGCCAAGCTGAGTCGTCGAATAGAGTCCGCATAAACGACAACACGCACATACACGCATGCATGAATACGTCCTCTTAAACAGAAACGGAGTACATCGCCTGGATACATCTGCTTTATAGGAAAGCAGAAGGTTGCTTTTGGTTCGCGACTAACCCCTATGAGCCACCATGCGACGCGCCACGTTGCTTCGAGACTAACAGTCCTCAGATCACCCCATGAATTAGATCGGTCGAATTAAGAAATAGGAAAAAACTAAGAAGTAAAAAAAGAAACGATGATGTTCGCCATAATTTTCACATTGTTTTTTACACCACTGTAATTGATTCGTTTTGCATATCTTTATTTACAAGACAACTGTAGAAAAATGGTACACATCATTCTATTATCTTCCACCTTCAGCTTTATGTGCAATGTCTCGTGCCTGGCATGCCTTAATAATTGGGGGTGTCTCGTCAGCGTTCTCGATCTCAATACTTCCACTTTTAGAACGTTTTAAGGTCAGAACCTTTTTTCTTGTCTGTCGATTCAGCCAAATCTTCCAATATTTTGCTACGTGTTGAAATCGTATGGTTCTTTTTACGACAATGTATCAGTTTAGGTGGATGACCCCGTTGGTATTGTGCCGATTCATCTAACCTCATCCATATGGGGTATGACTGCAGTTGGAATTTTTTGCGAGAAAGATCGACATTTGGTAAGATTTCTCACATTGTTGGTTAAATCGGCTGGTTTTTTAAGACTACTCAGTGTTACCACTAATCCAATATATAAATTCTATCGAAGAATTCACCAATGAGACGCCTTCACGTTTTGTAGTCAGTGAATGAATATTGTAAGAGAATCTAATTTAAAAAATCTACTTTTAACGAAAATAACGTTTACTTTATCACATAATTTATCACCCTTCTTTTGGCTACTGTTACTTGCCTACATATTTGGATTCTTGGATGGCACGTTTTCACTGTTTATGGGAGCAAGCAGTTTCCGCTCGTTTCCCTCTCGCGAAATCTTCGAACTTCGGAGGGTAGAATCGCGGGTGCTTTTTCATCTGCGGTGATTTCGGGGTCCGAGATAGAGATTATGGAAGGGAAACGATTGCTGTAGAGCCTTTCCGTTATTAATTCCATATTATAGTGGGATGTAATAAAAGCGCCTTGTTCGATCAGCAGAGTGGATAACGGAACACCATTGTCGCAGAGATCCCCACGGCACTTCTTCAGAACAGATATTTTTTGAGTTGCTTACATTAACGTTTTCTGCCTAGACCCAGGTAAATTCTCTTGAAAATTTCTTTTACAGCTAACGTTTGTTATCAGCCGTATAAGATGTCTTGCATTAGTACCAAGCTTCACTGGCATTGTAGATGAGGTCTGAATTTCTTGTGTGAGAAACTGAGACGAGCTCAGAAAATGTTTTAAGTCATACGACAAGCAGCGTGTAGCCCTCGGTCAGATCATCATCTATCTTTCAGTTATATGAGGAGATCATTTGATTGCGAATAACGTTGTCATACACGACATGTTTCGTTTCTCCAGTACAATTACAGGAGCTCTTTTCCAGCTCATACCTGAATCTTCGCACTGAGAATGCTGTGATCATAGCCAGTACAAAATACTTAGTTTGATTATTGTTGCTGATAAAAAATATATGGATAAGTTAAATGCGAAACACATCTAGGGGATTCATCCTTCCATCATGGTTTCTCAAGCTGAGAAGAAGTCCGACGTTTCTATCAGGATGCCGGAATCGAACTAGTAGCATGGTGGCAAATCTCCTTTTGATCCACAAGAGCAGCAACTGCCTGGTGGTGACGACCTGGAGTAGACTTTTGCCTGCCTGACCTCGGGACTCCGAGGAACTACAATAGCCAACCCAGCAAATCCACAGAGAGTGGAAATTGCGCTGGGTTCCACACTACCAGTGAAAACGGGCCATTCAAGTAAGTAAGTAATGCGTATATATGGCTTGCACAGTTGGTCTATTTGTCGAAATGTAAAGCCAATCCTGCTATCTTCGTGAACCAGTCCGATACCTACTTGAGAGAGAACGCTTAGTAAGTTCGGGACGCAAGATCGAACTAATGGCACGGTTTTATTACAGAGCTCATCTAATCACTGTAATGAGCAACGCTGTCTTTTTATTGTTACATGATTTTCTCAAAATGCAGCGAAATGGGTTGATTGTTAAGCACCAAATCATGGATATTTCAGATCGGCGCCACAAACGGTCACTCAGGCTTACTGTATTCAGGAGAGTTCACGTTACTTGGTGTTCAACTTCTTTGTACACTGACGATATTAGTTTATAGTGCATCATTTGGCCTACTAATATTGGTGGTAAGTTGATTTTTGATTTTCCTTTCCAAGAAAGGTACTGTCTTCACTACCTTATCTATTCGATTTTTATCGTTAATGCTTATTTAGTGATGTAAAGTACTGCATCATAATAGTTTTCCTTTTAATTCAATCAAATAAAAAGCTATGAGCTTTTACCAGTTACGAAACAGATGCGGCACTATTTCGTTGCTTCGCAATCGATGTTACTTGTAGTACACGAGAATGATATGATGACAAAAATCAGTAGTAGAGTTTCTTGGTAATCGTTATTTAGAGTTTCACCTGTATTACCTGTAGTCCCGTTGATCGTCGAATGACTCGAGCGGGCGCCAGTAAATCTTCCATTCTTCCCTGTCGCGTGCAAAACTAGTCCAGTGGGTTCTGCTCGCCCTAGGGACTCGCTGAGCATCATATCTTTCTTCTACGCTTTTCGTCAAAACTCTGTCCATCGGGGTGGTCTTCTTACAGTGCGTTTAACATCCCGAGAATTCTAGTCACTAACCGCTGTTGTCCACCGGTTGTCGACCATACACATTACGTGCCTGGCCCATCTTATCTTTAACTGCGTGGCGTACAGAAAAGCAGCTCTGATCTTTGATCGTTGACGTAGGTCTGTGCTTCGGATCCCTTCCCTCAATTGTATGTCACGGGATACTCCCTCAGCATCGCGGTTTCGAATCCGCGTCCCATAACGCTGAGAAATCTTTCATCCTGATTACGCGGCGACCAGGTTATCTGATGCATACGTTAAGGCAAGAAGCACCCGAGAAGGTGGGCACGGAGTCGGGTGTTCTTTGTTCTCTTCACTACATCCTCGATTCTCTTGAAAGATATTATTAAGATAAAGTTATTTAGAGTAGTTCTAAGAAAAGCACTATGGTAGGACCATTTGCTTTAAAAGAACTCCTAGGCGATGCTTCTGCTTCGTTGAATGACTCCTAAGTAAGAAAACAAGAACAAGGTTTACTCATGGTGAAATATGTCTCCATATGTACTCCATATGTCTTTTCAGTTGATCAGTAAGAGCCCATTGGGACTACGTGTTACCGATTACGAGGAGCAGATCGGAGCCGATGTCATCGAACACGGCTTAGCTGGAACGAACGTCGCCCGATATGTGATCGAAAAACCGCTCAGCACCAGGTATGTTACATAGCTCTCGTTAATCTACGAGAGACTAAGTATTTGAGGATAAATCCGAGTGCTGAATATGGTAGAAGCAAAAGAACAAGTTTCAATAATTATACCATGACAGATGCGTGAGGAAACCAATTCTGTTCCGTGTTTGATTATATTCGCTGGTTGAATATTCTCTCAATAGTTTGTAGAACATTTCAAACGGTCACAAAAGCGATAACGAAATGGAAGATGCTGGCAAAATCAAAAAGCCGAGCGAAACGAATGGAACAAATCAGACTAAAGCGATTGACCGAAGAACAGGCCTTCACTGCCCTCTCCCAAGAAGCAAACATTGCCAATGGAGGTAAACAAATTTCATTGGCAAGAACTAAAAAAGATAACCAAATTGAACACAAAGTGAGACCTTTGTTGAGCTTGTTGAGCGTTGTCTCATAATGTACTACATAGTAGAAAACCAGGCATATCGCCTACAGTGCAAAGATTCATGGAGTTCCATTCATCCCTCTCGCTTGCCACTCCTCTCCCTCCAAAACACTCTGCTCGTTGTGCACATGAAAGACATCAGGCTCTTTTCCGAGGCCAGCCTTTGTATGTAAAATATAGTTATACGTGGTGGAATATAGCAGCGGAAGAAAATATGCAGTAAAAAGGAGAACGTAATAGCACAAGATACAAAAACTACGAACTAAGATTAAGGCACTAGAAGTAGATTCTTGCATTTAGTATGACTCGCATTTAAATGTCAACTAAGAATTCTTTTGCTAGATGCTGAATTGAATGACACTAGTCATTTGTGCAAATTTTATATAACACGCTGATCTTTAAATTATCTAAATCAAGCACCTCATTGTTCTCTACTGTAATGTAGTGAATAATTTTCGATTCTTGTAGTAGCACGGACCGGTAACGGTGTGCTTCATCGTCGACGAGTGTCACGGATTTTTGAAGCTGCTGCCAGCTCTTTTAGTCCAAGAAGAGAAAGTCAACAACCATCAAATACTGACATCGAAGCACAATCTCTGGGTGATCGACCTAAATTCGGAACTCAAAGGTAAACAAACTCTCATCGAGAACGATCTCTTCTGTTGCTTTGTTAGACAAAAATGGTTTGAAATAACTCGAAAGACCGACTTTCTATAAACCTCGGCATAGATAGTTGATATATTTATTTATGTGATTTGAAATAATTCTATGTAAACGTGAGCGAAGAAGTTTACTTTGCTTTCATAATTTGAAAAGGCTAACAAATGTCCTAACTAGAATGATTTAGATTTGTTTTAATACTATCTTAGATAAAACATTATAGAGGGATAAAATCACATCAAGGCAGCGCTTCGTGTGAGAGAACGAAATCACTGGAAATGTTGAGTAGCGATGGAGTTTTACCTAGATCTGTTGATAAACTACCGCAAAGCGAACGTGGCTCACAAACCTCGAAGATCCCTAGCAGTAATACTAGCAGGAATGATCAGCTCGAGGATCACCAAGTTACCGCGAGTCAAATGACAGCTGCAGCCAATTGGGCACCACGGTAAGCCTCTGAGGTTTCATTTGTAACCGAACCAATAGAAACGTAAATTTATTACGTAAAAATTATTAAACACTCAGTTTTTTTTTCTGGATTAACGACCGTGATAATATCATCCGTTAAAGTATCCACGTTGTTGAAATATGTTTTGTGAATCAGATTTAGCATCCATCGTGCACTTCTCAAACTCACCAACCAAATTGTTTAGTGGATTTGGCCTTTGTTCTTAATGAATATAGGACAAAACGTTCTGCACTTATCATTTGCTGCGAGATCCATAATGCATTCATCTCCACTCGTAGCATCTTTGAGGTGACTGAATGCGTATCTGTCTTAAACAATGGCCCACGTAAGCCAGCCGATGTATCAATTCAGTGCTGCTATCTCTCCAGACATACCTGATACCAACTTGCCGACAACAGAAGCAAGGAAATCCTGGTATCCCGATCGTATCAAACCAACACCCGATTTGACATGTAGTGTTGCAGGGTGTGACTAACCAGCACACTGCATGCGGCTGTGCTTATCGCAAGAGAAAAGTGGGACTAGGTTTTTTCATTAATGTCAAACGCGTCAAACAAGTCTCTACAATTCGTATATTTAATCTCCAAGCAAAATTTCTCAGATCTTAGACAAAACTGGTAGATGATATGATATACTATCTATCACTAAAAAAACTAATGATAGTAATAGTAAACCTCTTTTAGGTACAATACCGTTGGAAAATTTATTCGACCACCACCAGCTCGGACGTTAAATTCGCCTGAGGATATGAGTCTAAGCGGCGATGACGACGTGCGTTCAATCTCGTCAGCTCCTCCACCACTCAGCAAAAACAACAAAGTTGCACCACAGTAGACCTTCCCGTCATTCTAATGCCCATAATCAACTTAATGCTACCGACAAGCTTTAGTGGTTTTAGAAGGATGTAGAATATCAGCCATCCAACTCGCACCTTTGACCTTCATCGAGTATTATGAGGAGTTTTTCTTTACTGGATTTATGAGAACGGGTCATAAGCTGATTATTGTGCCTTCAAAGATTTCTAAGCTGGTGTATCCGAAAGGTTTGTGGACGCGTAGCTGTTCACAAGTAAATAGAACCAGCGTACTGTTTTATTTTTAATGTTAATTTTCGTTGTTTATGCTTATTTGGTTCGAGTCTTAAATAAAAACCTTAATAAAAACTTGTTTGCCAGCGCCATAGTTACTCTTCGCAAAGAATCATGCAGATCTTCGTCTGCTACGGATTTTTCGCTGACAGTATGGAAAAGTTTTGAAAAACCTTAGATTCTTAATGTATAACTTTTACCTAATTCCCGTTATTTTTTTTACGGCAGAGTATTATGTGAAATACAGCCATAACGAGACCTATTCAACATTCAACATTCAACTCTTGTAACAGTAAGGCACTTCTAGGTTATGTTAAGTTTGAAATTCTTATCTCAGGAATCAGTAAGCACATAATCTTGGATCGTTATGGGCTTTTTGAAGAATAATTTCTTAGCGTGAGAGACTGGGAGGCAATTTCTCTTGGAGTTATGTGACGTCTGTCTGAGTAGCAAGACCAGGATAAAAGTACAAACAAAACTTTCTCATATCCATGCCGACCTGCATATAAGCTTTTATATAAAAACTGGCTGAGAAAAAAGCAAAGCAAGGGATTCAATGGTGCAGTTGGTAACAAGTAAGCCCGGGGTATGTATTCGCTGGTTTCATTGTGGCTTAAGGTCTGAGTTTAGCAAATGTCTCAGAATCATTGTGGTTGCATTTCATGTAGTAACTTGCTGTGAAAAAATAATAAACAGTGAATTGAAAGTTGTACATATTAGCAATATTAACCCTCTTACTTACTGCCCAATGTAGTTTCTCATGGCAGAGTACTATGTGAAATTCAACTACAATGATGCTGAAATATTCGTAAAACTTGGATTTCTGGGAAGATCGAAACAGGATTATTCTTTAGGGGCCGGAGCGTTACTCACCGCACCACTGAGGCCCTTGATTTACCTTTCTCACAGCAACTTTTCTAGCCAACGGCGCCACAAGAAATCACCGATCAACAGGGTTGATCTGGTGAGTACAAATCGGCATTGAACGCGGTTAAGGCTGAGGTTACAGCCGACATCGCAATTTTAACTTTTTTATTTACTGCCTACTGTAGTTTTCCCCAGCAAAAGGCTGTCGTGGGTTAATCTGGCCTGGAGTCCAAGTTTCCCGAATATCTCAGCATTATTGTAGTTGAATCTTTTATAATATTTTGATCAACGTACACGCGATTCAAGAGATGAGCTTTTCTACCTGGTGAATCAGGCTCTCTCACAAATTTTGTACATCAAGGTCGGGGCCGTAAATCTTGGAACTGAGCAACAGCAGGGTGAGCTCATATCATGGGAACAGAGCTAGTGTGAAAACCACTCAGGGAACAGCAAAGCACTCAAATATCTTAGTAGCGTCATCCAAAAAATAATGAAGAGAGAAGGATTGGTAAACTCGTCTTAAAGAGATTCACTGTTTTAACGTTTTGTTTTCTGCCTTCTATAATTTTCATGGCAGGTTACTAAGCGAAATACAACCACAACGTTGCTGAGATATTTGCAAAACTCTGGACCGCAGGTGTCTATGGTGGGGAACGAACGCGCTATTATCCTTTCCGGGGAGTAACGCGTTCACCACCACACCATGCGGGTCCTTTGTTTCGCACGTTTCTCAGCTATTTCTATCGATCTTTTCGCCACAGCAATCACCCGTCAGCGGGGTTGATCTGGGGAGGGTGACGGGTGATTGCTGTGGCAAAAAGATCGATAGAAATAGCTGAGAGACGTGCGAAACAAAGGACCCGCATGGTGTGGTGGTGAACGCGTTACTCCCCGGAAAGGATAATAGCGCGTTCGTTCCCCACCATAGACACCTGCGGTCCAGAGTTTTGCAAATATCTCAGCAACGTTGAGATTCACTGTGTTATCTGTATTTTTACTGACCTTCGAGTGACTTGAACGAGTAGCAAAATTTCAATCCGTCTTTGTAACATGCCAGAGCAGTTTTATAGGTCCTGTTTAACCGAGTAGTAAAACGACAACCATATTTGACCCATAGAGCTTTGACCATTAACTAGCATGAATTGAACTTGTCAGGCTGATATAGCTGATACATATAAATGAACACCGAAATGTTCCTAGAACGTCTACCGGGCGCGTCTCCTGAACGTTATGGAATCCTTCGACGTTATCGCGCTTTACACTAACGTATCGAATAACTCCGCAGTGCAAGCCGTCCTCGACCTTCTTGTGGAACACGAAGGAGGAATAAATATGTATGGCTGGTCTACTCAACAGCTTGTGTCTCTCGTAAAGAACTGCTTAATTGGCTCGATTTCAAGATGGTTTGGGAAATATTATACACAAATGAGAGGGCTACCAATGAGACAGCTGCTAGGACCAAGTCTCGCCATTGCGTTTATGTCTGAAATAAAACACCGTTCTTAGTCTCGGGTCGCTGCTTTACTGTAGTTGTATAAATCACTGCTTTACCATTTTCTCTACTCAGGAGGAGATGGGCAAATGCTTTGAATTATTCAATGAACAGTCAGAGTACATTAAAGTTACCTGAGAAAAACCGAAAGAGAACTGGCTTCCCTTTCTTAACGTTCAAATTGCCTTATCAGGTAGCGGTTAGTTGACATTTTGGTGTCGAAAACCAAGTAACAGAAACGACCTGGTTTATTTCCTCCTTTATTCACGGGGAGGGCGCTTGCGACAAGCATGTTTCAAACTACCGTCTGCATGCACAAATAGGAAACTAAGGAAAGAACTGCGGATCTTAGCTCAACCAATAGGCATTTCCAATGGCTATGAAATAACAACTCGCCAGGTACGTTTAGAAGAAGGGAGAAACTCCAAAATACACGGTTTGTCCGAAACAAAATCCGTTTGTCTTACCACTTATTAGATATGAAATAAGTGTAGCGATAAAGCTATGCTTAAGAATGGTAGGTCTAGAGTAATCGAAATCGGTAATCTAAATGACACCGGATACTATTCGTCGCCAGTTAGTTCGTAACCGCGTATACGACAGTCTATGTAGAACACAGATTCGCGTAATTTGCCCTTATATCAGGGACGGTGACTGCACGAGTTCAGGTTTACAAGAATCACTGTCCTCGCACAATATGCCAAAACTCCAACGAGCGAACTTCCTAAAACCTTTTGGATAAATGCCAAGAACCCGAAAATGAATAGCAGGAAAGAATGTCCAGAGATAACACGTGATCTATCCCCATATCTCAGAATTGCTTTTTAATTAGGGGTGGTGAAGTCATCAGCCGTATGAGACTCTAAGCGGCTCTACTTCCTGTGTGAAAGACAGGTATAAAAAAACGGTGGGTTTTTCGAGAACCTGCAAATCGCGTATTTATCGTTCAGGTTTTCATCTTTCTGTTTTTGCTGTTGAACCTTCTGAGATAGCAAATTACATATCACTGTGACTTTCCAGGCTCCGAAGAAGACGATACTGGCGAAACGTCGGCTACCGTTGTGTTGTATGTGTTCTATGCGTACGGAAGTAGGCGTGCGCTGAATAACAACCTCGCGATTGCTGTAAGAGAGAATAACGCATTTGTAATTCAATGCTGAGGTTAATAGAAAGTTGATCTTGGGAATCGACTTTAGAAGTATTGATTGTTCAGAAAGAGCAAGCTGTTATCACAGCTGCATTAGTTGGTGCAATGGAATGTAAGACCTCGGGTGAGTCTTCGGCACAAAATATTTAATTACTAACTCGGAGTAGAGTGCTCGACTCTGTAGGAGCTCGCCACACGGGGCTTTTTGATATAGGCACGGAGAACAAGCTCAAGCTTAGGTTATAACTATTTATAGAAATAAAAACAATTCAACATACACAGTCTGACGATTGCTAGTTGAGCGAACGTGTAGGGGCGAAATTGGGATAAGGATGAGTGAACACTTGGAAGAAGCTAAGCAAAACACTCAAGGTGGGACACTGAGAGAGTGAGGTACTGGAATGCCGAGACATTGGGCACTCGAGCTGGGACTACGACCTCGGAACTCCCCCAATGACTAATAGTGCTTATATTCTCTCTGTAATGGGTGAGGCCTTGACAGAGAGAACTAGAGACAGTACTCAGAGAGGGGTTCTAAAATTTCTCAGCTAGTATAATCTGATAGAGCTACTTCCACAGAAGGTTCATGAACTCTGTACAAAAGCTTATACAGAAAGTACATGTGACAGAGAGCAGCTCCTCACACGGAAAGTCCATCTGAAAAGCGACACAAAGGCTTATATAAAAAGTTCATATGAAAGAAATGGAATAGCGTGTACAAAGCTTTTGCAGAAAGTACATGTGGAAATGATACAAAGACTTATATACAGTGTTTATGTGAAAGCGGTACAAAGCATAGAAGGCAAGGATTGATGTGGCCAGCAGTAAACATAGTTAACATGGGAGATATACAGTAATATAGAAAGTAGGAAGTATTTGAGGAATAGATACTACACGCGCAATCACATCAACAACAGCCGTACTGCCTAAAACAGCATCGTCAGGTGAGGTTGTCTCGTTTGAGTGGTGCTAAACTAAGGAAGATATAACTCAATACGAAGATGAAGATGCCATATAGAGTGTATGAAGAGCTATGGACATCGACTCGGATCATCGGCCCTGAGAAAGACGAAGACGTCGAAGCGTCAGCCGAATAACGTTATTTATCAACCTTGTGTTAGCTTATAAATGAATGCATGCTGGCGTGATATATTACTAGGTCAATGCAAATCTTTCTATGAACCAAATATGCATTTAATCACCTCCAACGATGCTCAATGAAGTCGAATGCAAGGCGCATCCCTCAGGCATTGATCAGAATCGAACGCTTTATCTTCTATCCTTTGTTGATGATAATGTCCACTCCTATAAGACGAGAGTGCCTAGTCGATCTCATAGCTTTGTTTTACATTTGTGCAGTTTCTTAAAATACCTTTCAAAATTCTTCAGCCGTTGTAATTGCGGACTATCTCTGAAAACACAGTATTACTTAAAAATAATGAAAATTTACTAGAACATAGGAAAACTCACTTGTAAACCACCTAAGTGGCCTGATCTCTTCACTAATCGTAGTAAAATCAACGGAACAGCAGTTCTTAGCATGTGATCGATATTCTTCTCTAAAGAGATATAAAGTTTAAAAAAGTATTCGACATTAAATGAATTCATTATAACCTACCAAACATCGTTCTCTCTCTCAAATATCAACTCTTCGAAACAGAATACGCGTTTTGATTCTGCAGCGTGAACTGGTTCCGGAATACACAATACCGACTCTGGCTAACTGAAATCTTACTGGAAATAACACAAGACAACTAAATGTAGGAAGCGCAAGTGCAAATAAATGAAGCAATGAACAATAAAGATTGGTGTATGCGGTGGGGAACGAACGCGCTATTGTGTTTTCCGGGGAGTAGCGCGTTCACCACCACTCCTTGCGGGTTCATCGTTTCGCCTCTCACTTAGCTCTAACGATCTTTGCCACAGCAATCACCCGTCAGCGGGAATGATTTGAGGGGCCTAAATCGGCAACGAATCCATTTAAGCTAAGGCTGGGAATCTCAGATCATTCCCACTGACAGGTGATTGCTGATGGCAAAAAGATCGATAGAACTAGTTGAGAGACAGGCGAAACGAAAGACCCGCATGGCGTGGTGGTGAACGCGTTACTCCCCGGAAAGGACAATATCGCGTTCGTTCCCCACCGCATACGCCTGCGGCCCGAAGTTTTCCAAATATCTCAGTATCAATGAAGTTATATTTCGCAATATACCTTGCCATTAAAAAAAAGTAGGCAGTTAATAATAAGTTCAAAATAAAGATTGGTTCTAAGTGATACCTTAAGCACTGAATTCAAGACTCACCCGATCGGAATAACATGAGGTATTTTCTCTATCAATGCTCCAGTTCTTAAACGTCTCTTTACCATGAGCATAAAAGATGACGTTTGATTCCTCACTAGCGAGTTCATCAAACCGGAAGGACGTTGCGCGTCCTATCGCTCACGATGCAAAAGAGTCCGAGAATGAGAACTAGTATAGTTGAATATTGTCGTGCGTGTAAGAAGATACAGCGAATGGAGAATGCTTCGGAACAAAGGACAGTTGTGTACCCAAAAGGTACATGCTTACCTTCAAAGCTAAGACAAAGAGTAATATAAGGTGAAGCTCTTTTGCGCTGTTCAGTCAGCTAGAATGAAATAAACTTGAAACCGATGGGGGCGTTTATATAGTGCCCGTAGTGCCTGATAATCTTCCAATGGTGAAGACAAGCACTAGTGGCTCAGTGGTAGAATGCTCGCCTGCATATATGTAACAATAATATTTACAACACAATAATAACGTAACAGTAACGCCAGAAGATCACGGGAACAAAATAACCCAAGAGAGAATAGTGTTGGGATATTACTATAAAACCAATGCAACGATAATTACTATAATGACGAAATCACAATGCAACGACTTGACAGCCATGTGGGATGCTACGTCCACACCATCAGCGGCCGGTGCAGCGTCTGTGAGACAGTGCGTTAGGCTCAAACGGGCAGAATGAGCAACACAGAGGGAGCAAAGTACCGCTGACCTGGGCCGTAGCCGCAAGATCTTACGTGACCATGGTCAGACCGGATTAATGAGTCATATGTGCAACTAGGGGAAGTGGAAGAGACAACAAATAAGCATGTACTAAGGCAGATGCGCACCGACACGATTAATGAACGTCAATAAAGCGCTAAATGAGGAGTGACATCAACAATTGCCGCTGGGTACGGATCAAGCGACGTGAGGTGCAATGACGACGCTGTACCGGCTCCGAAAACTTTGGCACAGGTGGGTGTAACCACAGGTGATTACATATGACTTGTGCCAGCATGGTCATAATGCAACAATATGCTATGTCGCAATTCCCAAGACCGACTTTCTGTTAACCTCGGCATTAATTGATAATTCAATGTTTTTTCTTCAATAAGCAAACATGAGGTTGTTAATATAGAATTTATTAGAATACAATAGCTGACGTTTCAGCGGTTTCGCCTTCTTCAGAGCCTGGAAAGGTCAAATTGAGATGTGACCTACTCAGCCAAACACTTTCACAACCCTAGCAGATAAAACTTGACAATCGATTTGCATTCGCATAAGAAACAGCTTCATTCAAACACCTACAGTTTATTTGTTGTATTTAAGTTAGTTGATGTATAGCCGCCGCACAGAGCAATACATGGGCGATGACTGTGTCTGTGTCAGGTCATTGGATTAGCCTGAGGTATGGCGCCAGATCATGCGTGATGACAAGACACTCCTCCTTGCGTAACGCACGTCTCAAAAGCGCGTTTATCTGCGCTCTGCGTATCTGCGTTATCTGTGTCGTTATCTATCGTTTATCTGCGTTTATCTTAAAGTTTTATCTGCTAGGGTTATGAAAGTGTTTGGCTGAGTAGGTCACATCTCAATTTGACCTTTCCAGGCTCTGAAGAAGGCGAAACCGCCGAAACGTCAGCTATTGTATTCTAATAAATTCTACATTAACAACCTCGTGTCTGCTTGTTGAAGAAAAAACCTTGAATATGCTATGTCGACCAGCGGCCTTCATCTACATCGTGTATAATGGGCGTATGGATGACCACGTGCCCACCAGTGGCGGATCAGGCAGAAAGCCCATGGGCATGCCTCGTTCCGCTGACCACGCACCACGCACCGATATCTTAAGGATCGACTGCTAGTTCCAAGAGTGTAACACACGATAATGAAACCAGACAACAATGAACAACGATGATATGGAATAACAAAGACGGCAAACTAAGGGCGGTGTTGTAAGGACTACACTCACCGCCGCGCGGGGACAGGGAAGGGCGATGCAGTAAGCCTTACCAATCTCGCGCGGATCGCCACTACGACGCGTATACCGAAAGCCGCTTTTTGGGCTGGAACCTCCTGCACCATCTCTATTGCTGCAAGAAATTGGAATTATATATATATACACCATCGATCTCCCTATCTCGAGCCTGTTAGTCGCGAGGATACGTGGCGCGTCCCCAGGTGGAGGATAGGCGTAATCGCAGGCCAAAAGCGACCGTTGCTTTTTTGAGACGCGGTTGGGTCCAAGAAATAGACTCCCTGTTTCTGTTGCGCCGATTTGGTGCATACTCTCTGTATTTACGAGGCTTATTCATGCATGCGTGTGTAGGTGCATTCTAGTTTATCCGGATTATATTCTACAAGTCAATTCGGCCAAAAACCTGCAACCAAGTGACAGTGAAGTTTATGGGAGGAGGTTAGGAGTCGCGTCCAACAAATAAGCTCCATGTCCACTCTGGGAAAGACTGGCAAGCTTTCCCTGGGTAGACCCAACCACTACGCTCAAAAACCAGCAAGCTATAAATGGATATCAAAAAGCTAAAAACACTAAAGGAAACGGGCCTTATTCCCCTGAACCCGAAAGAGCCCTCAATTTCGCAGGGTTGCGTAGGACGAGTACGGAGAGGCTGGTAAAATCTCAGCGCCATTCTAAGCTGCCTAAATCGCAAAGAACTAAGCTGACGATTTGTACCTACAATGCGCGCGAACTTGAATCCGCCTCCTCGATAAAAAACTTGATCATGCAAGAAAGGAGAGTAAGGTGCGACATCATCGGTCTCGTAGATACGAAGCGACTCCGCCCATTCAACGCCGTCTATGATACCGGAGAAGAACTGTTCCTCGGAACATGATACAGTAGAGGAGTGGGCGGTGTCGGCATTCTCCTCAACATGGACTTGTGCATGAACATCGATTCATTTGAACAGCTAACAACTCGATTTGGACGTTTACGATTAAAAGGACGTGGATCAGTGCAAGGCTTTGACAATCTTCGCCATTTACGCGCGAACATTAAACTGTGACGAGAAGTCGAAGCATTCTATATTGGCGTAGAGACGTTCTACAGAGAAGGCCATACATTCTTCAAGCTTATGGTCGGAGATTTCAACGCTAAGATTGGAAAAAGAAGCACGTCACATTGAAACCCACGGATTAGATTGGAACGAGCGGGCTGAGTGGCTGCTTCAGTTTATCATACGACCACATCCGTGTTATCTCGCAATTCCAGAGGCCCCACCCTCAACTCCGGGCGTGGGAGTTTCCCAGTTGAGGGTACTATGACGAAATAGACCACAATAGACCAGACCATAGACCACATAGTAAATAGAAAGTTTTGCCTTACCGATGTAGCGGCTGTCCAAAAATTCTACACGGGATCAGGCCACCGCGTCCTTCGCGCAAGACAATATTTCTCGCGAAAAGAAGAAAAAGCCGCTAAATTCAAAGAACGAAGTCCCTGAACCACCGTAAACTGGGAGTTATTCAATCCATTAGTCGGCTGTTGGGAAGATGCCATTTTCGATAACATCGACGAGGAATTCGATCGGCCCATTCAACATCTTTACGGTAGCGCTATGAAAACTCAGAGTTCGAAAGTCACCAAGAGACGTATGTCTCCAGAAACACTTGAGCTGTTACGCCAGCGTGGAATCGCACGAACTGCAGGCAGCCGCGCACTTACATCCGAACTTGCAAAACAATGCAGATCGTTGGTAAAAAAAGACCTTAGAGAGCGAAGAGCAGCAGTAATGGCAATCTGCAGAGGCTGGGAAAGCATTCGCAAAGCTCACCGAAGCTTCGCCAATTACGAGACCAAGATGATTGCACGCCGACGCCCAGATGGAACAGTTACAGCGTCCTGAAAGGCAACGGAGAAGATCATTCACAAATACTACTCAAATTTCTTCAATAGCCAGATCTTTGTTTCCTAATATGAAATAAAGGTAAAGGGTATGTCGTAGCACCGGTTCACCTTCCCGAAATCCAAAATTCTATTTGGTCGATGAAAAATCGAACAGCACCAGGTTCCGACAGGATAAGACCAGAACACCTGAAGAACCTTCCGCCAGTCCTCGTAAACACACTGGCTCGGCTCTTCACACATTACCTGTTTGAATGCAAGGTCCCTACACAAAGGAAGACCAGCAAAGACGTGACGTTGTTCAAGAAAGGTGACCTCCACGACATCGGCAACTATCGCACAATCGCGAGAGTACAACACCAAACATTAGCCAAGCAGAACGTATGCTTGACGACTTTGATAAAGCCTGCGGAAAGATTAGTCTTCGACTGTGTCTCACAGTAACGATGTTCATGACAAACGGATTGGTTTTGCATGTTCCATTCTCGCTCAACGAAATGAATATCTCTGTATGCTCTGTTTACGTCTATCTCGGTCGGGAAATTGATGTGATTAACGGCTTAGTTACAGAGTTGAGCAAAAGGAAACGAGGGACTTAGAGTCCCTTTACGACCATCGAGGATGTAGTGAAGAAAACAAGGAACACTCGACTCCGTGCCCATCTTTTCTACTCAGCGGTACTTCTTGCCTTAACGCGTACGCCAGCAACTTGGTCGCTGCGTAAGCAGGATGAAAGATCACTCAGCGTTATTGAACACGCAGTCGAAAGGACCATGCTAGGAGCATCCCGTTTCACACAAGTAAGGGATGTGATCCGAAGCTCCGACCTGCGTCGACGATCAAAAATCAAAGACGCCGTTCTATGCGCCAAACAGTCGAAGATACGGTGGGCCGGACACGTAATGCGTATGAATGGCAGCTGATGGACATGAGCCGTTAGTGACTGGATTCCTCAGTATGTCAAACGCACTGCGGGAATAGCACAGACCCGATGGTCAGAATTCTGCACGAACAGCCTTGAAGAAAAATGTGGTGGTCAACAAGCCCCTTGAGCGAGCGGAACTCACTGGGCTACTCTAGCGCGAGGCAGAGTAAAATGGAGCTTTTGCTGGCGCCCGCTCGAGTCATTACTCGACTATCAACGGAACTACAGGTGATATATATATATATATATAATATAAATATAGTTTTTTAGACATCTTTTCTCGTTCATTCTTGGGAACGCACGAGTCAAATATGACTTATTTTAAAATCAATTTCTTAGTCCTAGCTCTTAGTGAGATCTAACGAAGATTGCTGGTACCAAATGTTATTTGTCAATCACCGATTAAGCCAAATTTGTGGGAGTAGCTCTCCTTTCTAGCACGTCAGAGATGTTTTCCTTTTCCTAGAGCAGAGCTGCGATGATTCTGGTCGACTGTGCACTGGAGTTTTTTATTTGGACGTTATCCGATAAAGACCGGTTATTAAAATTGTTGCTTTGCTGTGTGTCGACTAATATAGCACCGACTTCTACAGAATGGGTGCACCTCGTTAAAACAAATTGTTACCATCAAGTATCATTATTATCGGAAACCTTTTCGTGTAGGCAATAGCGTGTGAACTCACTTTAGTCTTATGGTGCTCCACTCCAATAGATTCGACCCAACATGACGACGAAGATAGTAATTGCAAGAAGCAATTTCTATTGATAGTCGACTAGAAACCTCATGCTTCTGAAGAAAGCGAAAACGTCGAGACTTTGGCAGCAATAAAAGTTCCAGCAACTCCTTGTGTACGCTTTTGGACACAACAAATTATTGTAAATGACGTAGTTGCAGGTTATCGATTTCATTTCTATGCCTTTGCCCGACATTTTGAGAAATGGCAGTAAACTAGCCTTCAGCCGACATTTTGAGAAATGGCAGTGAACTAGCCTTCAGCCGACATTTTGAGAAATGGCAGTAAACTACATTATATTGTTGTAACCCTCGCTTTACTACATTTATTGTGCCACTGCAGAATGGCGTGACTGAGGTGGTGGGGTCCTTTGTCGGAGCAGAAAGTCTTATCCTATGACCGTTTCGACGGTGTTGTCTTCTGAACGGCTAAAACTCTATGAATCGAGTGTTCACAACAGTTGGTTTTTAAGACATGTGAGCATTCAAGGTTGCCAGCGAGATGATTCGAGCTAAGTGGATTAAGTATCAACCAAGTAGGATAACTGTCACATCGGTAGGCCACCGAGAGTCATTGTAAAAGCCATATATGGATTCAACCACCTCCAACGATGCTTAATGAAGTCGAATGAATGGCGCATCCCTCTGGAATTGATCAACCCCGAGAGCTTCACACTTTTATACTTTTTCTCTTTTATATGCAGCTAGTTATTAGAAGCCATAGGCATGAACATCTTAGTTGCTCGCCTTACGAGTTCCGACTCTTGTTCATATCTCAGTATCAACGGTCGTAAGCTCCAGCCTCATCTTGGTTAATCTGCTTTTTTAAGCCAATGAAACTGAAAAAGAGTGCCACCTTGGATTCCGTGGTGAAAAGTAGGATAGGGTGATAATTATCTATGTCGAACCACTTTAAATCTTTTTGGAGAAGTGTGGGAATAAAAAATTGGCATGACATTCTATTTAGCTTAACACCATGAAAACAACATGATTGTCCTATCTTGTCTATTATGCTTCTTTTTCTCTTGTACGTGTGAGATGGGGAATCCTTAATAGTTTACGAAAATTTCTAAGCTCCTTGTGTTTCATTGTACCTCGGAAGAGTTTCCTATTGTTCTTTGAAGTGGTTTTATACGTGTCCGTAGTGATTTCGAGTGATCGTTCTGATCTCTACTGGCAAACTTTTTCGTTAACGGACGAGGAGATTCCATTTTAGTTCTTTTTAATTCTTCCGTTTTGACTTTAATTGCGGCGTACGCACTCATAAAATTCACATAACACCGTGTCGATATTACGTAAGCAACACCCGAAATTTCACTCTTCTACTGACAACCGATCGATATTCCCACCGATATCTCTGCTTCTATGTAATCATTCATATTCTAGTATTTTTGTATAAAGTATATAGATTTTCTATGTTCATAATCCTACTTTCTTACGTGAAATGGAGGACAGCGTTGAAAAAGGTCGAACTAGCACCTCGCCTACTGATGGATTGCATGACCAACTATTTTACTTCGCACTTTGCACCCTTCCTCCCATCTTTTCCTTGAAATCTTGGAGATAGCCATCTTAACCTGGCTATCTCCAAGATTTCAAGCAGAATCGACTCGAGCAGAATTATAAGAATTTTACGACATCCATAAAGAAGACGGAATCCTCAAGTAGCAACCGAAGAAACACGCAAAGTGTTCAAAGAGCACTGTGGATGACGAATACGAGGAAGCGACTCGAATGTAAGAAGTCCTGGGGTGGGCATAGTAAAAGTGGTGATAGGTTATGTAAAATAGAATGGTGTAATCGTTATAGGCTTACACGCAGGAGTATCCAGTATTTTTACCGAGTTAAAAAAATTTAGAAAGGCTAACTTTTCTTTTCGCTTCGAAAGTTGTCTCAATAACGATAAAATGCGAAGTCATGCCAACGTTTCCTGATGTGTAGTTGCTAGGTCTCCTCCGTCTCGTATTCAGACAGTATTCGTGATTAGGCAGCTGTATTGGGAAGAAATAAGGTTCCTTGTGGAAAAATTTTATTAGACTTTTCTTTGTAATGCAAAAGCACCATTCTTTTAGTTGATTTGTCTTCATACTCAGTTACCTATAAGTCTATATTCACTTTTAACTTCGTACCATATAATGAAACAAATGTGCAGAGAACCAGATGATCGAGAATGACGTCATTTTATGTATTCATGTCATGAAAAGGTCCACTAATCACCGTACTGTGCAGAATTAATGTCGTCGTAAAATTAGACAAGGCGTATTACTACTTTTGGAAAAAAAACTTGAGTGGAAATTCGCAGGAAAATAAATCCCCCTTCTCATTAGATTCGATTAAATTAGATTTATAGTAAAGTTTTGTGCTAGAAGATAAGAGGAGGAGTGCAAGATCTCTTAGATGAATGATATTTATGTACTGGAGATGGGCAAGATAGACTGAGAATGATGAAGATGAGTGTAGGAAGTCTGCTAATGATGAGTATTTTACGAGTTGAATGAGTGTTCAATCTCAAAAAGGAGAACAAATGTAAAATAAACCGTTTCCTCCTTTTTATCAAATTACTGTACATCACGATTTACATATCGGACTGATACATTATCTTCAAGCTTCCTTCGTTGGGATCAATCTCTTGGTCTTGGTGATCGAACCTCTAGGGTAGTAGTTGCTGTTCTGGCTGTTCCACCATAGTTCAATTTTTTATGGCCCTTTTCCAAATCGTAAAACTTCAAAACTCGTAGGCTCACTATTCCAGCTTCAATTATACGAAATCTCGCTAAACACTATAGTGATGCTACTGCTTGATTCGTGCCCAACATGAATTCCTATCTAGAAAAACTTGAAGGATTTCTATCACTGCAATCTTTTACTTTCTAGAAAAGTCGATTAACGTTGCTAAAACGATAGTAGGTGGATTTTTCACGTTTTCTGTCAAGTCGCACTTTCTAATGTTAAAAAAATACTTCTATGGGCGGCAAGTGTTCGCTGATGAAATGACCGTCACACAATTTCCACGTGCATGTGGTTGGAGATATCCTACTTTTAGTCAGGTTGGCTAACCTTGTCATAGGCGTTAGTCCCTCGCATCTGGATGCCTAGGTTCATCCGATGTCTGTGCTAGCATAGTCGGCCACTAATGGGTATTTTCTTACTTATATTATCCACTAGTTGTTTCGAGGGTTCACAAAAACATTAGAAGTTTGGAGTCGGAATATCTTGTGCTGACATACTAGAGCATTCGCAGAGCGTTTAATACCTGTGAAAGTATTTTTTATTGCAATATTATACACCGCAGATCCACGAAAAATATGTCCTTAACCAGTGGCAGTTAACATCTATTTTCACCCATTATTTGTCAAATTAGCTGTGATTACAAAAGCTATTCGCTAAGTATTCTTATGACCTTATCAGACGCCGAGAATGAATGACAGACGTGAAAAAGCTTCAGAATAATGGATGTGAAAAGTGTTTCGCTTTTAGATGGATTCACATCTGAAACAACAACTGGTTAACGACAAGGCTGCGTCTCAAAAAACACGTAAGTCCAACATTTCAGAAGGGTTAGACTTTACGGCTCGACTTTAAGTAGATACATCTTTTCGTATTACCAAAATAAACCTTCGTTCTATCATCCTATCGACTTCACCACTTTTAAAATAATCATTAATAACTTTAAACGAATATATAAGCGTTCCACTGAGCTTGCAGACCGGTGGTGACATTCTGGCGTGCAACGCGACATCTAAGACTTAAACACCAGTATCGTACCATGAATTAATTGCTTTAATGAAGTCAACAGAGTTGGCAAACATTTGTCAACATCTGATCAGATCACGGCAATTAGTAGTTGTCACAGACAGTTAAATAAGATTTACCATTTAAAAGACTAACGTTGGAACCATAGTGTTATGCACAACGTTGTTCAGTGTAAACTTGACTTTTGAGCGGTGGTAATGTGCATCGGATGGATAAATGACAATGGATCAAATGTTCAATGTGAATTTCTTAGAGACGCACAATATATCTGAATCCACTAAGTATAATACAAATGGTTCAATGCGTGGGTACCCATCTGGAAGCTGAAGCTATATCAATTCAATTTTTCATTTCGAAGCAGAAATATGGCTTCATTTTTTTTCTTGGAAAATCGTAAGGAAGGACTTCATTCGTTCTAGGTATCATCTCTAGCACCTGTAGTCCTGTCGATCATCGAGTGACTCGAACGGCCCAAGTAAATCTTCCATTTTTTCGTGTCGCGAGCAAGGCTAGCCCAGTGGGTTCTGCTGGCTCTAGAGACCCATCGAGCTTCACACCTTTCTTCGAGAATTTTCGTTGAGACCCCTGACCATCGGGTTGCTGATCCGCTTGCATTACGTTTGACACCAAGAGGAATCCATTCACTAACGGCCCTTGTCCACCATTTATAGTTCATACGCATTGTATGTCGGGCCCATCCTATCTTGCGAATTTGGAGTATAGAATGGGAATCTTCGACTTTTAATCGTTAGCGTGGATCGGAGCTCCGGATCTTACTTGTGTGACACGGGATACTCCTAGCATCGATCTTTCGAATGCGCGTTCAGTAACGCTGAGTGATCTTTCATCCTGCTTACGCAACGACCCAGTTTCTCACGCAGAGATTAAGTCGGGAGGTACCTTTGAGTCGAAAAGGTAGGAACAGAGCAGGGTGTTCTCTTTGTTTTCCTCACTAAATCCTCGATGTTCTTGAAAGCTCCCCAAGCCGCTCGTTGTCTTCTGCTCAGCTTTGGAGCTAAGTCGTTCATCACATGGATTTCCTGGCCTAGATAGACGTAATTGGAGCATTCGGTGATATTCGTTCCGTTGAGCGTGAATAAGGCATACGAAACCAATCAATCATGAGCAAATCGAAGGTGGTGCAATTGCCAGCCATCGAATTTCACTCCCATATTATCCCATTCCAATGTTCGCATGACGTTCTGGAGGGTGGTAGTAAATAATTTTGGCGAGATGGTGTCTACTTCCTTACCCCCTCTTTTGACGCCGATGTTAATATCGTTGTAGAATGGTGATATCATCGTTGTGAAATTCCTATGTATTTTTATGTAGGTCAGAGAGAATCTTAGTATACTGAGCAGGGACTCCCTAACTGTCCAGGGCTTCCACAACCGCTTCTATCTCAATTGAATCAAAGGTCTTCTATAAATCGATGAAAGTGGGACAGAGCGGTCTTTTGTACCCTCGTGATATTTCAATGAGCCTTGTTATCGTGTGGATATGGTCCATCGTACAAAATCCTTTTCGAAACCCTGGTTGCTCGCATGGATCGTCCAGTGTTCTGTCATTCCTTTTTAGGATGACTCGAGTGAAAAGTTTGTAGACGACAGACACCAAGCAGATTGCGCGATAGTTTCCGATATCGTGTAGATCACCCCTGCTGTCCAGACCTGGTGCCGTTCGATTTTTCACCGACGAAACAGCATGCCAGATTTCGAGAGAACCGGTGGCACGGCATATCCGTCATGTTTTATTCCACATGAGGAAAAGAGGACGTGGCCTTTGAACAGATCTGAGTAGTACTTGTGAATGATTTTCTCCATTGCCTTTCTGGACGCAGTCACTGCTCCGTCTTGGTGTAGGTGTGCAACCATCTTGGTCTTGTGATCGGAGAAGCTTCGGTGGGCTTTGTCAGTGCTCTCCTAGCCTAAGCAGCTTCGACCATAACTGCTGCTCTTCTCTTTTTAAGATTTTCCTTTATCGCCTGCCTGCATTGTTTTGCAAGTTGAAACGTTACTTAGCGGTTGCCTGCAGCTCGTGCGATTCCACCCTGACGTATTAGCTCGAGTGTTTCTGGAGAAAGACGTCTCTTGTTGATTTCGAACTCTCAGATTACAAAATTGCTAGCGTGAAGATGCTGAATGAGCCGACCGTATTCCTCGTCGATGTTATCGATCACGGTATCTTTCCAACAACTGATTAATGGTCGTATAAATCCCAGTTTAAGGTGGTTTCGGGACCTCGTTTTTTTGAATTTTTTCCCTTTTTTTGCTCTCAGCGAAAAATGAAATCTCCGATGAAGTAGGCGACGGTCTGATCCCGTTTAGAATTTTGAGACAACAGCGACATCGACAAGGTAAAACCTTCTATTTACTATGATGTGGTCTATTTCGCAATAGTGCTCTCCATTGCGGACCCGCACTTCTATCGATGACAGTGGTGGTTCTGGAATTGCAAATTACCATTGATGGTTTTGGTCGCCATGATAAACTCAGAGAGTCGCTCGCACTGATTGTTCCAGTTTAATCCGTGGGTCCCAATGTGAAGTTCTTCACACTTTCTTCCTGTTCCAGTCTTGGTGTTGAAATCTCCAATGATGATCTCGAAGAATGTGTGGTCTTCTCTGTAGAACTTCTCCAAGCCGACATAGAAAGCTTTGACTTTCTTCTTCGTCTTAGCTTGATGTCCGCGCGTAAACGTCGAAGGTTGTCAATGCCGGTGTTAGTCGACATCTCTTCGAGCGTAAACGTCCGACTCGGGTTGTTAGTTGATCGAATGAATCGGTGTTCATGGACAAACTCGTGTTTACGACATCGCTGACGCCGCCGACTCCACTGTCGCATGTTCTGAGGAACAGTTTTTCTCTGGTGTCATAGATGGTGTTGAATGGGCGTCGCGCCTTATCATTCCTGCTTGCGTTATCAAGTCTTCTATCAAGGACACGGATGCAAATGTGCGTGCATTTAGTGCGTAGGTACAGATATTCACCTTATTTCTTTGCGATTTAGGCAGCTTAGGATGGCTTTGAGATTTCAGCAGCCTCTCCGTATTCTTTCTACCCAACCCTGCTGAGTTGAGGGCCCTTCCGGGGTCAGGGGAATGAGGTTCTCTTCTTTTACTGTTTTTAGTTTTTTGGGTAGTAAATAAAAGGTTTTGCCTAACCGATGTCGCTGTTGTCCCAAAATTCTACACTGGATCGGACCACCGTCTCCTTCGTGCAAGATTCTATTTCTCGCAGAAAGGAGAAAAAGCCGCTAAATTCCAAAACCGAAGTCCCAGAACCACCGTAAACTGGGATTTATTCAAACCATTAGTTGGGTGCTGGGAAGATGCCGTTGTCGATAACATCGAGGAAGGATACGATCGGCTCATTCAACATCTTCACGTTAGCGCTATGAAAACTGAGAGTTCCAAAGTCACCAAGAGACGTATATCTCCAGATACTCCCGAGCTGCCACCAGCGTGGAATCGTACGAACTGCAGGCAGCCGCGAACTAACATCCGAACTTGCAAAACAATGCAGACAGGTGATAAAAGAAGGTCTTAGAGAGAAGAGCAGCAGTAATGGTCGAAGATGCAAAGGCTGCAAAAAACATTCACAGAGTATGTTGCGAAATATAACTCGTATGAAGTGCTGAGATATTTGCAAAACTCCGGACCACTGGTGTATGCAGTGGGGAACGAACACGCGCTGTTGTCCTTACCGGGGAGCAGCGCACTTCACCACTACACCATCCGGGTCTGGTGTAGTGGTGAAGTGCGCTGCTCCCCGGTAAGGACAACAGCGCGTGTTCGTTCCCCACTGCATACACCAGTGGTCCGGAGTTTTGCAAATATCTCAGCACTTCATACGAGTTATATTNAGGTCAAGTTGATAGCAATCTACTCGGCCAGACGCCTCGATAACCAAACAAAGAAATATAACTCGTATGAAGTGCTGAGATATTTGCAAAACTCCGGACCACTGGTGTATGCAGTGGGGAACGAACACGCGCTGTTGTCCTTACCGGAGAGCAGCGCACTTCACCACTACACCATCCACTACACCATGACCCGGATGGTGTAGTGGTGAAGTGCGCTGCTCCCCGGTAAGGACAACAGCGCGTGTTCGTTCCCCA
>UYYA01005197.1:0-34307 GCA_900624975.1 Angiostrongylus costaricensis | reverse complement strand
TCGATTTTCCTAGACTTTAAAGTCTTATAAGAGCGAATGTTCAACAGAATAAATACTCTAGAGACTCGGTTACGCTTTATGCTTGAAAGTGAATTTGATCCTAGTAGCGTATTCGGCTCATCGAACAAACTCAGTTTAATCTATCTACCTAATATTTGTGATTTTGCTTTTTCAATTTATAGATTGTTCAAACCTATTTCAGATAATTTATATATAACGACGTATTCGGAACAAGTGTTCGGAAATAGAATTTCTTTTTCTTGCAACTAAGTCACTACTGAGTTTACGTCGATAGAAGCAGAACCCTTCAATAAAAGAGGCTAGCAGTCATTTTTTGCTATAGAACATATGAATGAATACCATGAATCGAGTTACTTTCACAATATTAGAGTGCAGGATCTTCAGAATATTTCAAGACGCACAACCCTATGAACTCTACGAAGGTATAAGTTTAACGATGCGACTAGAAGCAGCTGGAGCAACGGCTCTTGACAGATTGTCACAACATGGATGAAAAATAAGGAAAGGAACGACATCGTTCTTCTTTCTTTTGCAAATAAAATCTCAAAACATGTTTTAAACGCCAAAATTTTACGTTTTGAAAAATTCACAAAAGAGAAAACTAATTTCTAGGAGTTTGGTGCTGTAGTGCGAATTGAATTCTTCACAACGAAGCGGCGGAACTACATGTAAAGATATGAAATCCTCCTAAGATCGACTTTCTATTACCATTGGGATTGGATTATAAATCGGTTGTTTTCTTTTTGCAGCAATCGCGAGATTGTTATTCAGCGCACCTTTACTCCCTTACAAATATAACACATACAACACAACGGTAGCCGACGTTTCGGCAGAATCGTCTTCTCCAGAGCCTGCAAGGGTACACTAATAAGCAACTCACTAGGTCAAACGCTTCAAAAACACGTGCAGAAAGATGAAAATCTGAACAATTATTACATGATCAATAGCTTCTCGTAAAAACCCTCCATTTTTTACCTGCCTTCTACCGAAGAAGAACAGCCGCTTAGAGTCGCACATGGTTGATTACTGCACCACTACACAATTATCTCTAAGATACGGAAATAAATCACGCGTTTGCTCAGGGCATTTTTTCCTGCTATTTATTCTCGGATTTTTAAAATTTATCCAAGAAAACTTCGAGAAATTTGCGCGTTGGTGTTTTAGTCTCCCGTGCGATGATAGCAACTTTTACATTAAAATCTTCTCGGCTATGCTTTTGTTTCCTATGCGTGCCTAGTGGCGTGCCTTGTTTTGATTTTCGCTTGCCATCTAGGTGTCCTTTTATGCGGTTACATAAAAGTCTGCTCGTTTCGCCGACATATTCGTCTCCGCAAGTAACACAAGAAATCAGGCATATCGGCACCCGAACTCATGCAGTCACCGTCTCTGCCGTAAGGGTAAATTACGCAATTTCGTGTTTTACATAGACGGTCATACAGGCGGTTGCGAACTAAGTGACGACGTAGAGTATCTGGTGGTATTCCAACTATCGCTATTCCTCTAGATCGGCCCTTCTTAAGCATCGCTTTACCGCTACACTTATTTCTTTGCTAATGAAGGGCAAGACAAACAGGATTTTGTTTCGGGCAAACCCTTCGTTTAGGGGCGTCGCTCTCCTTCTAAACTTATCTCGTGGGGAAACTATTTCGTAGCCATTGGAGATGGCAATTTGCCGAGCCACGTCGCGCGACTCTTCCTTTAGTTCACTGGTTGTGCGCACAGAAGTGGCTGTTCGAAACATGTTTCTCACAATCGCCCTCTTTGTTTGTGAAGGGTGGGAAGAAAGGAAATGAACGAGGATGTTCTTGTTACTCGGCTTTCGGTACCACTCTGTCATGTAACCGCTACTTGCTAGGTTTATTTGCATGTTTAAAAACGGAAGCCAGTTTTTTCTCGGTTTCTCCCGCATGAACTTAATGTACTCAGACTGCTCGTTCAATAATTCGAAGCATTTATCCATCTCCTTCTGCGTAGAGAAGACGACAAAACAATCATCTATGTACCTGCAGTAGAGCAGTGGCTGGAAACCGAGAACGGGGGCTTCTACTTTAAACACAAACGCAATGCAAAGCTTGGTGCCAGTTGCTGTCCCATTGCCAACCCCCTTATTTGCGCGAAGTATTTCTCAGACCATCTGAAAATCGAGCAGTTTAGGCACTCCTTTAAGAGAGCCATTAGCTGCTGGATGGACAAGCCATGCATATTTATTCTTCCTTCTTGTTCAACAAGAAGTTCGAAGATGGCTTGCATTACGGAGTCATTTGATACGTTAGTGTACAGCGCGGTAACGTCGAATGACTACGTCACGTTTGCATTATTAGGAGAGGCGTTGCGTAGACGTTCTAGAAACATTTGGGTGCTCGTGAGGTGAGCTGGAATATGCTTAAGCAACTGGGTAAGTATTAGGCTTAGAAATCAGGTTGTCCTAACCGTTGGCCCGTCTACACAGCTGATGATTGGTCTAACCTCAAATGATGAGGGATTAGTTGACGCAAGATCATCAGGTGATACTAACTTGTGTGCTTTAATAAGTAGGTATAAGACGGCGCATGCTGCATGTTGGTATATGGACCTTAAAGTGCGAATTAACCGACGATTTAAGGCTGCCGCCTTTGCCACCTTGACCTATTGATTGTTTAGTTTGCGGTATTGCCTTTTGTATTCCCTTTCAAATCATGTTCGATAGTTGAAATGCCACCGGATATTCTACGTCGTCACTAAGTTCGTAACAGCCTGTATGACCGTCTATGTAAAACACCAAATTGCGTAATTTACCCTTACGGCAGAGACGGTGACTGCATGAGTTCGGGTGCGAATATGCCTGATTTCTTGTGTTACTTGCGGAGACGAATATGTCGGCGAAACGAGCAGACTTTTATGTAACCGCATAAAAGAACACCTAGATGGCAAACGAAAATCAAAACAAGGCACGCCACTAGGCACGCATAGGAAACAAAAGCATGGCCGAGAGGATTTTAATGTAAAAGTTGCTATCATCGCACGGGAGACTAAAACACCAACGCGCAAATTTCTCGAGGCATTTTGGATAAATTCCGAAAATCCGAAAATGAATAGCAGGGAAGAACGCGCTGACGTAACGCTTGATCTATCCCCGTATCTCTGAGCTGATTTTTGATGTGGGGTGGTGCAGGAATCAACCATGTGCGACTCTAAGCGGCTGTTCTTCCTCAGTGGAAGGCAGGTGAAAAAAGCGGTGGGTTTTTCGAGAGGGAGGTGGTCGTGTAACTATTGCTCAGATTTTCATCTTTCTTTTTGCGCTGTTGATGCGTTTGACGTAGTGAATTACATATTAGTGTACCCTTCCAAGTTCTGAAGAAAGCGATACTACCGAAACATCAGCTAGTGTTGTGTTTATGTGTTATATTTGTGAGGAATTAAACGTGTGTTGAATAATATTCACGCGATTGCTTTAAAAAAGAGAACAACTGTCAATAGCGTTTGCAGCCTTCGGTCTGTTACCAGTTTCCTCTATCTGAGCTGAGTCATTTGCCATCCGTTTGGTTTTGAGGTAACTTGAGCACTAGCACCACTAATATCTCCGTTTACTTCGGCTCTCTACATTATACGCAGTGTGCTCCACTTATTAGGGGAACACTAGAAATATCCCATTTTTCATATGACTGCCCACTGTCTTAACCGTTTTATTTACCGCCTACTCTTTTTGACGGCAGGGTATATTGCGAAATATAACTTCAATGATGCTGAGATATTTGCAAAACTCCGGACCGCAGGTGTATGCGGCAGGGAATGAACGCGCTGTTCTCCTTTCCGGGGAGTAACGCGTTCATCACCACACCATGCGGGTCTTTCGTTTGGCCTTTCTCTCAGCTAGTTCTATCGATCCATCCCGCCAACGGNGATTTTAATGTAAAAGTTGCTATCATCGCACGGGAGACTAAAACACCAACGCGCAAATTTCTCGAGGCATTTTGGATAAATTCCGAAAATCCGAAAATGAATAGCAGGGAAGAACGCGCTGACGTAACGCTTGATCTATCCCCGTATCTCTGAGCTGATTTTTGATGTGGGGTGGTGCAGGAATCAACCATGTGCGACTCTAAGCGGCTGTTCTTCCTCAGTGGAAGGCAGGTGAAAAAAGCGGTGGGTTTTTCGAGAGGGAGGTGGTCGTGTAACTATTGCTCAGATTTTCATCTTTCTTTTTGCGCTGTTGATGCGTTTGACGTAGTGAATTACATATTAGTGTACCCTTCCAAGTTCTGAAGAAAGCGATACTACCGAAACATCAGCTAGTGTTGTGTTTATGTGTTATATTTGTGAGGAATTAAAGGAGTGTTGAATAACATTCACGCGATTGCTGTAAATAAGAAAACAACAGCTTTGTGAAATCTTCGCCTGAAACTCACTGACGCAGTAGTGAGACTTTGTGCGACACCGTGCAAACTGGATGTGAACAGCTGGTGATCGTACATGAGGTTGGTGCTGAAGAACAGCACACTGATGGCCTCGATGCAATAGAAGAAGAACACCGTCAACATCAGGAACGAGTCGATCACGCACAATGAAAACAACGCTAAACAGTACATGACAATCGAAAAGAATAACTCTATTTGACAAATTGAAAAAAAAAACATCAATAATGTCTGTCATCTGTTTAGTAATTGACCATCGTTTTGGTATTCTACTAGGAAGCCTACAGCGCCGTAGCTGGTGGTGCACTGCAGGATACACGTAGCCTTTGGTTCGTTCTCGCGCCACGAGCTAACCAAGTCGTTCATCTCTCCGAGGTTGAAAAGTTGGTAATAGGATTATCCAAGACGATAGAAACACTGTGTTTTTTTTTAATTAATTCGACGAACTCATCCCCAATGAAGAGTCGACAACTGCACACGGTGACGACTAGCAAGAACTCCGAAGCAAATTTCTCAGAGCTCCACTAAAAACTGGTGAATCAGGAACATAAAAATTAAAATTCGTCGAAGTTCTAATTGCTTTACGCAAAGACTGGCCGTCATGTATCCAAGGAACTAGTGCCCTAGTTAACTAATCAATAAGGAAGTGTTTTTATCGATTTTTTGCATAAATATGGAAGCTTTCTGGAAAGTTCTAAGTCATTGAGCAACTTCTATGGATTCTGTATGACCAGGTTGTTGAGTAACGTACCTTTACAATACGATGGTCTCGAAAACTTTGTGAAACAGCTTTTAGAGGCAACTATTCTTCTGCTGTAACCGGCGTAATTGATCCTATTAAATGAGCTTGAGTCTTCCGAAAATGAAATCCTTCATGTTTGAATCCATTTCCTCATTAGTTCTCAGAAAAACTGAGGAAATAGGAGTGTTCAGCTGACAACAGGAATGCATCACGATTTGATAATCGCCAAGTTGCGTCGAGTGGGAAAATCATAATTAACACCTATATTTTGGTGCCACCTTGACCTATTGATTGTTGTGCCGAACACCTATGTTTTGTAGTTCGATGAACCCACCATTAAAAAACGAAAACTACTGAATATAGAAACTTGCTTTTGTGCAGTTTTCTGCCGAAGAAGAGGCAAGTACAGTTCTTTTAACGGCTAAAAATAGCATCGTTTTTATGCTCTCTCTAGGTATTTTCATTCTCTCATTTTCCCTCAAGTATCACTTCTTCAGTTAATGACAATGGGATTAGTTAGCTCTTTGCCCTTTGGTGTAAAGAATGAAGAACACCTAACGCTACATTTTTAGCCAAGATGACGTAATTACAACTCTCTCACGACATCCAATTTTCCATTTTCAATAGAATCTACTTCAGCCCAACGCATTCTAACAGAGAATGTCTTCACGACATATTCAGTTCGCGTTCTTGAAAATTGCGAATAATTTCCCTACTTTCCGAAAAGAAAGTGGCATTTTGTTGGAGATTCAATCTCAGATTAGCTGTTTCTCACCTGCTGTCAAATCTTTGTTCAAACCGGCCCTGTAGAGGAAACGAACGGCAAAATGTACGCCGATCAACGCCAAAATCGCTGCCACACACGTGCACGGCCCCTATAATGAAAAGATAAGATCGTTATAAGTATCATAATTATTTAATCTATCGTTTTGAAAACTGTATTTAGCTGTTACCGATCCCCATTAAGAATGTACTACCATGATGCGATTGAAAAATCAGGGCAACACGTAGTGCAGTGGTTAGAGGTGCCACGCAATATACATTAGATCCGTCGCTGGCTTGATCACTCACCTTGAACTTACCAAGCTTTCCATCCTTCCTGAATCGGAAAGTTAATACCAGACTTTTCTGGAAGATAGCAAAAAGAACTTGGTCCGTCCGGAGGTAAGTCACCGCACATTATTTCAAAGGCTAGACGTACATTCAATAGCCTCTTCGACTCTTCTACAAAGAGGAATGCATGGCGCATCCCTCAAAGATTCATCAACGCCAAACACTTTTTTATTTACTTATTAAAAAGCTAATATTGTCCCATAATTGTGTCTTCACAAACCTTATTTTAACGAATTACCAAAATTAGTGCGTAAAGGAAAGGCTCTCTGGCTTTATAACTCTGAATGGCTTAGTATTGCAAACCAACCCTTCAGGATAACTAGCATATTCTGATGTTAACAATTTTTCAGTCCTCGTATACATATACAAATCGATAACGAATCATAAATGTCAAGCCATTTAATGAGAAGAACAGACGACAAATAGACGAAAAGAACTGTACAGTGGACTTCACCAGGATGGAGGTGCCCCTAGGAGGATCACCTTTATGTTAGACGGAAATTTTCACAACTGAAGTTAAACAGTTCTGCTCGCAGCTGCAGCTGCTTTACAGATCACGGTATTAGACTCGCACACGCCACCATGTTCGACTCAAATCATCACCACGGAATACCAAAGAGGCGAATGGAAAACGTGCTGGGTCCGCATAACACGTGAAGGCGGGCCGTCCAAATAATCAACAAGGTAAGCGAGTACTTCTGTATTCTATTAATTCACGAAATAGTAATGTTAAAAACAAACTTTTTAGCAAGAAATTGTAAACAAACCACTGATTAAACAATGTAAAACTATCAAGGTGCTTTAGCACCTAACAGTGGAGTCAGCATCACTCTTTCAGTGAGATGTACCAAGGTCAAAACATGAAGGTTTGGCCAAACCAGCGAATTAGCAGCCATGTGGTCAATTTTCTAGGAACACACAATAGCTCCTTACTCCCGGAGACGGGTATTCATATGAATAAAAAGATTTTGAAGTTTTAATCCCTGAAAGAAAATGCAAATTTTTATAAAACTCGTCCCTATCGCTGCAGTGCTCGGGGACCATCCCGCATAGTTTGTTGATGTCCAAAATCTGGTCATCTATCTTAAACTTCACTAAGATGCCTCCCACTTATTCCTACTTAAATCCTATAATTCCAGCTCATAGAGTGAAGCCAAACGGAAATTGTAAACAGACTTCTAAAACGTTTTATAAAGGTGAATTGATTTCTATAAAATTTTCTACACGACCCAACATCAGGTGTTGCGCTGACCCAAGCACTTACGCATTTGATTCATCACCTCGCCTCCATCATCAACGATGCCTTCGGATTTTTGTCCCTGAATTTTGCTACTGCTTGGAAATTCGGCCTTCTTTATTGTTTTCAGCACGGGTTGAATCAATTATCTCTGGAATATTTGAGCGCATTCGTAGATTGTAAGGGATAACCTGTTCCCAGATAAATGTGTTCTTGAACGGCATCTCTATCGCTGCACTACTCATTTCGCAATGAAAGATTTTGAAAAAAAACAATTAATGGTTTGCACTTTTAATGGAATCTTAAGACACTGGAATAGCTGGCTGTTCTTGTCATTAAGTTGGAGAAATGAATAAACACGCTTATTCCTTAATCATTGAAGTTCATCTTTTTTATAACATTTCCTAACTCTCTTCACCCACATCAATCCAGAGGGCGATGGAGGTGATGGTGTCATCGGACGAATACCTGTATGTGCAGTTCCTCAGAGCACTGTTTTCCATCGACCACTCCCTAAAAGCGATTTCTCTTGACATGCATTTTATGGTCTAATATTCCTTAAAAATAATTTTACAGTCGGCTATTTAGTTGAAAAGAAAGCCGGACGACATTGCAGTGATTGATTTGTAGTATGATCGTGAAGGGTTATTCGAAATTTAATAGTATGATGTTTCTACAGCTGCCAAGGGAAGAAACACTTTCAAAAGTCGCTTCACATCCTAGTGATCATGATAAAAGAAAGGTTTTCTTGAAATGAGTACTTTCGGCTAGAAGCTAGAAATTATTTGGGAAAATCGGTTTGGGACAACTCAACATTTCAATCAGATATTTCTTTCCAACATTATTAGAAACTGCGAATGTCTTATCTCACTGAAAAGCTAACACGAGCTTAACATACTTTATAGCCGTACGAAATTTTATATGAACCTCGTACCAACCCTTCACTGCAATAAGATAATCTTCAATCATACCAAGGTTAAATGAAAGTCGGTTTGCAAAATACTAAGAACACCAATGGTTCGGATTGTCACTGTTTGTGACCATGTTCCGTGGTATTGACGATGTTTTTGCCCAGTATTCTGCTACTCATACCTTACAGCTTATTTGGGTGACTGGGCAACCAGGTTGATCATTAGGATCATTAGGTCTCACATCGATTTTAAATAGTATTCGGCGTAGAATACAAAAGTAATTGCGCAATCACGATGACTTGCTCGTACGAAATGATATATGCTATGAGTTGTCTTCTCATATGAGCAAGTCATCGTGATTACGTAATTACTTCTGTACTTTGCGACGAATACGTTTTGAAATAGACCGTGAGAAAAATCCTAATGATCAAACCTGGGCGGCCAGATACCGACACAGGGCTAACACACACGTATAGCAGAACACTGGGCAAGAACGCCCTGAATTCTACGGAATATAGTCACCATCGGTAACTAAAAACAGCGTTTTTTGACTGGTGCTATAAATAACTTGTGTATAACAACAACTTAAAGCCAAACCTACGAATGCTTGTAGAATTTCTTGGAAGTGAGGCATCAGGAGGATTTCATGAAAAATGAGAAGAACGACTCATGCGAAAAGGGGCAGGGAATTTCAATTTAACCGCTACCGCCGTTTTTTTACAACTGATATCATATGTAATTTTAAAAATTCGTAAGTTCTGGAATTCTGGAAAAAGGTAAGATAATCCGTTGAAAACGGACAATTCCCCGGAAAAGCGTCATTAGCGTGTTGAATGCATAAGTGATTTTCTTGCTTTCCAGAAAAAAGACGTCTCAGGTCAGAACAGCTTCGATCTCCATACAGATTCAATCATTTAAACAATTAAGTTGATCCGAAAAGAGTGCCATTTCATCATGGCTTCACGTGATCATGATTTTGCCTGCAACCTGAAGCAACAAGCTTGCCACTGGCTAAGTCTAGCAAGCCGACAAGGAGTTCCACAGTGGAGAGACGTAGTTAAGGGGAGACCAATAACAACAATCGCCACTACCCTGATAGAGATCTAATCTAAAAGCGACAACAAATTGCTCTGTGATCCACAAGGGCCGGCGAATGCCTAGGATGAAGACAGAGAAGAAATAACATGTATCTCGAGAGTCCACGGAAAGAGAGGTATATTAGGTAAGAAAATTACTGGTCAAATAAAAAATTTGTTGAGATTCAAACGATTCTTCGGTCAGATAGATCGTTCAAGTAGTCAACTAAATAATTATAAGTAATGCCAAGTCTTTTCAACATTCATTGCTGGTGCGATAGATCTATTTATGGAACGGCAGCAATGCTTCCATGATATAGACGTAGTTAGTACACTTGCAACAAAAGATAATCTGATTTTCCTCTGCCAGCAAGGAATACAGGATGATGAAAACCGGCTTCGATACTTGAGCTAAAGTGTTTACAATATAGAAGCTTGTCAGTTATTGCAGTGTAGGCTGGTGGTATGTGCTGATTGACATTGACGGTGAAAGTCAGTCAAACAAATATTTAGGTAATCAAGAGGGCGGAACTAGAATAAATGTTCGCCAAGATCCTAGGCTCTCGAAAAGGACAAATTTCTAGAAGAAATTCTAGAAATTTGTTTAAACGAGAGTGAAAAAAAAGCCGGCACAAAATGGAGATAACAGTCGGAATTGGTGTATTTCGCGGGATTCCAAGGAAAGCAGTATGGAGACCGATTCTACACCGTGGAATGAATTTTGTCCCAAATCCATGACAGCCCATCGTGTTGAAAATGCGTGAAAAGTGGTAGAAAGATTTATAAATATGAACAAGCTTTCAAAAAAATTCTATATAGCAGATATAGAGGGTCAAATGAAGTAAACAGGAGAATAATTGTAAAATATAATCCAGTGAGTCTCTTACTTTCGATTCAATTAGCTTCTCGTAATCGGTTTCAACAAGCAGTGTGAAAACGAAAAAAAGGGAAAAACGTTGTAAGACGTAGAGTTCACTTGTGAGAAAAAGAAGGAATGTTGGAGCCGTCGTGACAAAAAATCTGGAAGGAAATTACTGATTGGATGAGTAGCGACACAATCTTATTTTAAAGGATACGTTGAGTACAGCGAACTTGCGTGGAATAGGATGAATAGATTAATTAGGGAAAAACGTCGCTACTAATTCTTGAACAACAGAATGCAGGAAATTTGCCATCAGATCCCTTTTGCTTCGCTCTTTAGAAGTTATTACTACCTGAATAAAAACTACAAATAAAAACGCTTAATCACCCTTGTTGTGACGTTAACTTTATAGGAGATACGAAGAAGATGGCAAGAAAACATTGCACGTTGCCATCAGAGAGTCAAGACTAAGGAAAGACCAAAGAAGTTTCGCTCGGTGATTCAATTGGAAAGGAAAATGCGATGGAACGTTTTCCATGATAGGATAAATTTATCCAGTACTTCCATTACTATTTTCAGTACTTTTTGGCTCTTTTTTTGGAGAAAGAGACCTTGTGATAATTCAATTAATATGGAATCTCATAACACAAAAGAATTTGTCATTTTGCATTCACGCTACACCTAACTGATGATGGTTAGCTAATGAGCAAAAGCAAATTTCAGTTCCAACGATGACCTTATCAGGGTTGAATTTGGAAAAGGCTCTTTTAGCAATGTTTCTCCATCTTTAGCGTCCTGTAATCATCGTCTTCTTAAAATTAGGGGTGGTCTGGTGCCTCTAGAAACTCTGTAGTTTAGGGGAACTACGATGCAGTGGCTCGTTCTTTCTGTTTCCAGTCCAGAGATAATCTCATTGAGTGAGCCCACAACTACTGAGACGACCACTTCCACTTAGACAATACTTTATTAGGCTCCTGTCTGGAATATTTCTGGCTCTCTTTTCCAACATTTCTTCTAATAAAAAATCTTTTCAGTAGATTTATAAATCATTCATACTTAGTATTCCTCCTAAAATCATATAAATCTGCACATTATATTATTTACGAAAACCTTTCTTATGAGCACTTTCTGTTAGAAGAGAAATTTCTACATAAGAATAACATTATCCTTAAAAATAAGCGGATTTAACAGAGTACCGAACTTCTCTCTTACATTTCTTGTTATAACCTTCGGAGTTAGAAGGAATATGAATGGGTTGACGGAAAATCCATAATGTTCTTCTACGATAACTTCCTTTGCTTTTGCTCATGTAAGGAAATCAATTTATTCCTTTTGTACATTGGCGCCATTAAATATCGATAGGTGGATGGTTTCTACATGCTTGAACTACGACCGACAAAGAGAACGAACCAGTGCCATCGGCTCCTTAACCATTGTCTCTATGGCGTGTTAAGCCCCAAATGAGCTCCATTCTGTAACCAGGGAGCCGACATTAACATGGAGGTGATCAGCAATACAGGAAAGGAATAACGGAAACACTGAGCATGTCTGGAAGTCGTTCGGCGATTACTGAGACTCTTTAATGATGTCTTCCAAATTCAACCTTAACTCCACAAAAATGGATAAGCACCTAAATAATCGAATGAATACGTGTGTATATTTAATTATGAAGTATTCTTATTTATTAAGAGTAGAGGATTAAACGCGCTAGCTGCAAGTGCATTGTCGTTGGCGAGTTCTCTGAAAATAGCAGTTACTCTCGAAATTTAGTGCTACGAGCATTTTCTGTATTCATTTTGAGCAAATTATCCACCTATGCAGTTAATAGGAATTATGAGCATTTTTATAGTGGAGTCCAAAAGTGGAAGAAAACAATACTGGCTGATGTAGTCGACCAAAAACGCTTACATTTCAGGATCCGAGAGCTTAATTAGGAATTGTACCCAACAATAAATAGTACTACGCAATCCATTAAGTAAGTGGCTCGAAGTTCTGCTTTTCCCGTTACATTTTGATAAAAACAAATCGCTATTGTCAATTTTTAGTGTACCTAGCGCTTCTTCAAAAAGGAAGAATTACATCTGGTGATCTGCAAGACACCATCAAAACAAACATTTTTCATGGAAAACTATAGCCTCTTTCGCTTCGGTAAACATCGTTGTAGTTTTTTTTTTCTTGCACAAAATATCGATAAGAATAGTGAAGTGGTTGAGATGCGTTGAGGATAAGCAAAACTTTCACGTCACTCTGAAGTCTTCACGGTCGAACGGGTGACAGGTTACGGTATCTGTGCGAGAGTACTGAGAATGGGATGATTCGACTAATTGCACCGTACGAGAGTGAATGTCACGTTAAAACCATTAATTTTTTTTTGTTACTTTGGGGCTTGAAGGAAAAAATTGTTGCGTTAAGGCTGCTATTAGGAAAAGGGTTACCCTATGTACGCATATCAGTTTCGCAGTTTAGCTGATAGTGCAAGAAGAGCTCATTAAAATAACAGCGACTAGAAAGTTCTCAAAAGAAAAACCATGGGTTTCTTCGAAACGTCCAGCTACGTAAAGTGGATTCACTTTCCTATCCTTTTATAAATAACTTAATTATGAACACACAACTCGATATCTTCGGCGCAAGAAGTCGAAAGTAATTGGCGACAAACCCCAAAGTCCGAACCAATGCCGTGGATTTTTGATATGATCGATGCTTTCTGAAATCTAAATTAGACGTTTCAGCTTCAGAAAAAGAAATTGTATTGCGATATAATTCGTATTGATTGATACCAGCGTATTGAAGCAAAACAAATTAAATAACTATGTAACAAGAAATAACCAAGCCTAAAAGCGAACAGAAGCATAAATAAGAATCTGCGATGCGGTTGAATAGTTAACCGATACAAATGACTTTAACTCATAAGAATCTAATTTGGATGAAAGCGTAGGGAATGTGTGGAAACCGTCCTTTAATGATCTGTTGTGTGCCATAATTTGAAAATCGAACACAGCCAAACAACTGGATCTATGAGGGCATGGTAATACTCAACACAAGTAATTTAACAAAAAGTTTATGTTCGTCAAGAAACACCGGAATTTATTGCAGTGCATAAACGTTGTTCGAATCGTGAATGAGGAACGCAATTCAGAGAACAACACGAAACCCAAACATAGACCTCATCGTCAGGCAGAAAGCGTTTCGGAGACTGTAGAAGCGGTAGAGAGACTGATCTCAAAGGCTCGTTTTATTTCGAAGTACTACACCTTATAAATAAAAATAAATTAGGAGAACATTGGCGCTCGACACGACGTCAAAATATAGTGATTGCGGATAGTTCTACATTTTCAATGGGCGCATGTAGAGTATTGGCTACAAACGCCCTGTAATATACGAGAGATCGGCCCAGCGCCCCAGGGTAGTCAAGCGACAATCAAACCACCCATCCATCACTTCAAGGTCGGCGCATTGGTACCAGATCGGTCTGGGAAAAAACTAGCACTGCCTCAGTACATCAGGATGCCACCGCGGGTCATTGTATAAGGCCTGATATACATTCGCTCATCTCTACGATCCTTAACAAAGTCGAATGCGTGGCGCGTCCTTTAAGAACTGATCAGCACTGAAAGCTTTATCTTTTTATCCTATATCATCAAGAAGTTGCAATGATCCCACGAACTCATTTCTTAACACCGCTCAGAAAGAATGAAAATTAGTGATTACTAGCAACAGCGCTGGAGACGTCTTACGCAGAATGCCAGTGATCGACTTCTTAACGAAAATATAACCAACTGTTTTTCCTATGATAGTGAATTATTGTTTATACTATATCGATAATCGATTATCACGCAAGAATGCCACACAACGCTTAAATTTTTTGATGGCGTTCTCAAAAGACAAAAAAGGAATCATTTTATGAGAAACTCCTTGCAGTTGTCAAGGTGAGTCGGATGTGTTTTGAGCTTAAATAAGCTATTATATTAATGGCGGAAAGCGAGAATAATCACGAGAAAAATGCGTTCAACGTGCTCGTGCCATTGACTTGACACCAAGCCAAAGGCTTTCCTAAAGTAAGAAAACAAGGTTGCCGACGTCTGAAGCCAATGAAGAAATTTGCTTTACAATTCTTAAAACATGACAGATTTGCTAATATCCTTGTTATAGACGTTTCAAAGCTAATCTGGAGGTTTTTTAAAGGCAAATTTACTATGAATACATTGTGCGGACCTCCAACAGATTACACTCCGCTCGAAAACAACTGGAACCATGAACACCTCCAAGGGGTTAACGAATCACAAGGATAACTTTCAAGAAAATCTTATTGACAACTAAAACTCGATAAGAGACCACGTCTAATGAGACGAGGCTTCAACGAAGGGATTGGGTAATGTGGTTAAGAACTGGAGCGCTCAACGCACTTATATTTTACTACCAAAATTCTCAGTATTTGCCCAACGTTTTTTTACCTTGCTTACAGTGGAGTATTTCTTTTCTATAACGAGTAAAAATAACCACCAATTACGGCTATAAGCGCAACTAATTGCTTGGACAGGACTGATATAGGCTTTTTTCCATTTGATGGAAGGCTCATAGTTACACAAGATTTCCAAGTTTCACTCCACTCATAGTAATGTTCATAGCTCATGCTTCTAAATAATTTTATAAGATGTTGAGAATCAGATGCGCCTAACAATCAGATCCTAACGTTTTAGTGATGAAGGTGAGAACCTGTCAACGACTATATGGGATGACAAGTACTCTTGAGGAGGACAACCAACCGGATTTTCAGACTACTCCATAATGGCTTCGATCATAAATTTGATGTTCTTCGTGCTCTCAGAGGAAGTAGAACTCACTAGGCAGCTCAGCAACGTGGCAAGTCCTACTCCAAGGAAACCACAAAAATGACTTAGTGCTCTGTGAAAAAATCGAACGCAGATTTTTTTTTAACATCACAATGTTGCGAACTACATGTGTATGAATTCTGCGAATGCCTAGACAATGATTTCCAATGCTAAGCAGAAATGTTTAGGAAATCGTCACCAAATTCGCAGCATATAAAGATCAAAGTTGGCTAAATGAAGTAAAAAAACTAGTTTGGAAAAATCATTGGAACTGAAACTTTTGATCCACTATTATAAAGCTGAGTGGCGCGTGTGGCTCAGTGGTCGGAGGCACGGAGGCACCCTGCAATGGACACATGAGATCGATCCCCGCGCTCGTGGCTCAACAAGCCTTCCATCTCTTCGGGGTTAGCAAATTGGTATCAGATTTGCTTGGGAGGATCCCAGCACTGGTTCGATAAATCGATAGGCCACCGCGAGTTATTGTAAAGGCCAGATATGCATTGAGTAACCTCCAACGATGCTTAATGAAGTCGAATACATGGCGCATTCTTCAGAGAATGATCAACGCCAAGCGCTTTATAATTTTTGATTCCTTTATTATAAAGCTGAATAGATAGCAGCGAACTATTGATCTGTTCTTGAAGTTACAAAACTCTTTAGTAGAGCTATGAAAGAAAAACGAAATAGTATGTTGCAAAATAATCCTCAATGACGACATACTGTCAGAGCACGAAGAAAAGGAAGCGAGTAGCTCGAAGAACCTACATGGCACTCTGGCTCTGAGTGAGTTCCTCCGACTGCGTAGTTCCTCCAGCCATAAGCATGGGTCATAAATGGCTCGGCGGTCTATGTCTGTGCTATTGAGAACACAAGTGACGTTGATGATTAGAGCAATCCATTTCACGCAAATGTGTGAGCAAAACCGAAATTCCGATAAATGTCGATGGTAGAAATCATAGACCCTGTGGGTCACGCTGCCAGAAATCAGTTAGGTAACACACGTTGTGGGTTTGAACAATTACCACTGAGTAATTCCTTCGACTAATACTGCATAAATGCTAGTTTATTAGCTTTCAGCGGATGAGACCCTGAACGATGGAAACGATGTTGTTGCTTACCCTGAAGTAAATTAAAAACAATCAGGCAGATTAGGACTTGAGAAAGATTTATGGATGCTGGTTTGTTGAACTTACGAAGACTAACGGGATGGCGAATGATAGAGGTGATTGTGATCAGCACCGATGACAAACCTCGACGTTAACCTCAACAACCTCTGTTCAGCAACTTTGAAATGAAAAAGCAATTGATTGATGACAACGATAAAATCTCGGCCTGAGGAAGACTGCTCTAATTCAAGCAATGAGATAAAATGCGTAAAGAAAGGCCAATCATACTCACTAAGATGGAAACTATCACTGTTAATCTAGAATGCTTTGGTGATTCGCGCATAGAACTAAATTAGGCAGCAATTCGCTGACACATTTAGTGATGACATGGAGGCTTTTCGCTCCTGTCTTGTTCTATGGAAATGTAAAAGCACGAGCAATGGACGACTTCTGCTGCTTGTAAACATCGCCGTAGTGGGTGTAAGTCGTCTTTTCACGTTATCGGAAATAACATAAGAAAGCTGGAATACGAGTGCAATATCCTTTATGACATTACAGTTGTGTTCGCTTATTAGTAGGGTTCTCTGTACTTTCAAGATTATGGCAGCTTTTATTATTGAAGCATTCACTGCATTCCTATGTTCTTACCCAAGTGGCCGTCAGAAATCCATGAACACGCTGAAAAAAAACTACAATTTCTTTATCTCATTAGAGAAAAGTGTCTAAAAGGATGTTGTGGGGAAAGAATGTTTACAGTGCAAAACATGTCACAATGAAAAGCTGTCAGGGCGGATAAAATCGAAAATGGAATTCCGTGTTGTCACGAGAACAACAGCAGCTAGGCTATTAAATTCGCTATAATATCGACCAATAATCAAACCAACAGGGCTTTAATATAAGCTGAATGCAATTATTTGTTGATGAATAGTCTCGTCGTTGACAATATCTAACTACGAAACCCCTTATTAAAATTCTGGGACAGTGTTTGACACGATGAAAGCCAGCCAAAATTCGATGGTTAGGTAGAAAACGGCCTTATAGCTGGTGTAGGGTGAGAATTCATTTTATTGCATAATTTCTTCGCCACGAAGGCTTGGTGTTCTTTTCTTCTCAGCACCACATCGCTCCGATCGAATAAAGAATAAATCCATAGCAGATCACTTTCACTTACTAGGGGAAAGACGTTTGAGCGGCACTACGACTGTGAGTTAATTTCGTGTAAAAGATTGTATAGCATACTTACGGAAGATTTACGACAAACGAAACACTCCCAATGAACACGCCGAACTTTGTTCACATAGAAGATCATCACATTCCATAAATGTAATGGAAACTACTAAAAACTGGCACTCAGCAGAACGGGAGGTCCCTATTAAGTATATTGAGGCCACAACGAAACGGGCATTTGCTAGAGTGCGTTTCAGTAGTGCCTCTGTTTCTGTTTTTGTGTGGTTGGTGGTTTTTCTTCTTTCAATATATCTTTACCCATTCGTATAAAGTGCCTAGATTATCCCATTTCAGAAAATTTGGTAACAAAAAAAATCCAATAGATTCATCTACGAGTGCAAATAACAGATGAAATTGACAAGAGCTAGCGTAGCGAGCTTAAGGAGAAAAATTGTGCAACAAATAGATTAGCAGATGTAGCGAAATTTTATTCTCCTGACGATAACAACTTTCGGCTGACAACAAAGAGAACGAACATAGGGTGTAGGTAGTACTTCAGAACCCACAGGACGGATGCTGAACGGGTGCGGCGGTGCATGTGTTCCGTCAGTTCAATATCTAGGAGGAGGGACAGTTCATTAAGTCCAGTAAACTGAGGGCAAGCGCAACCGATTTCACCAAACTATAAGTAGAAATGAAAAGGCAACATTTTGATATCATGAATGAAGCAAATGAATCTTATAATCGTTTTGAAAAAGCATGACGTTTTTCGACAAAGACTCAAAGCAAGTATTGGTGTTAGTTTGAAAGGCCACGCATGTAGTACATACGCTACCGCTCTTATACAGCATTCCGTTACGTTATTATTGTCATCCTTGAAGATGATCGACTTCGTATGAGGATTCGGTCATGATGTGAATAACCGATGCGTTCTCTCGATAACATGCTGTTCCTTGACTGTCACTTTTCCTTCGGCCACTGGAAGTGCTGTACTACCGCATAGCCGCGCTTTCACAAGCAGGTGCCCGCCCCGCTGGATCGCTAGCAATCTTGTCACCTCGCGGCTAGGTTTCTTAGAAAGCCACAGGAATTCCAACGATATTCGGTTGACGGATCGTAGAAGATGTCACAGAGGAAATCTATTTGCACAAGAGAATTGTTCATTTTGAAATGTAATTGGTGGGTACAGGAACCTAATTTGATACCCATGCCGACTTTCCCTAAGCACATAGGAAGAGGAAACAACTTCTGTTGACAGTTCAGTTGACAATTCAAATCATCGCGGCTCTGAAGAAGCCCAGTAGTCGAAACTTTAATCAGAATAAAGATTTCTAACAAACATTCATAGGTCTATTATTAAAAAGAAGACGTTTTGAAGGACAAACATATCCTAAACGAACTTTTGACAAAGGTGGGCGGCGCCAGAATGCTCTATAAGAAAAAAAGTAAGCTGTTGTAAAGAGACGTTGAAAGAAATACCATTACCACCTTGCATTCACTGCTTTACCATCTGGAACATGAGAAAAGCTGAAAGCTTAAACAGTGAATACTGGCATGATATGTCGAAAAAACTAGTGACGCCAGGATGGCGAAGAAATGAGACCTCAGCTCATTGAACAGGGAAAATATCAAATCATGAAGTGGGTCGTAATACCTCAGCATTTGAATTCTACCAAAGGAAAATGTAATACTGAACTTGAGCAAGCGTGGCGCATTGTTTGGACTGTTCTATGACACACATGGACGTTAGCTCGATCTCGAATCTACAATTTCCTTTGGGTTGGTAAACTGACAGCAGACTTGTTCCGAAGGATAAAAGCACTGCCTTGACACATTGGTTGACTCTTGCAAATCGTTATGTAGACCAGATATGCGTTTAATCACCTCTACGACGTTTAATGAAATCGAATGCATGGAATATCCACAAGGAAGAGATTAGTGTGTATAGCTTTATCCTTTGATCCTTTATTGGTTTCACATAACGATCCACCTGAACTAGTCCGTATCCATATTTTGTATTACCAATAGCGCATTACTAACTCTAACGGGAACTAATGAATTACTCTCTACCTTACGTATAGCGTCAAGGCTTCCATAGGTAAACTGTTTTCCTCTTTAATGTAGGTGTATTTCTTTTGTATGTGTTCTTTTGACAAGTGACTTTTACAATGCCTTTAAAAAATTTCTTTTTCACATTTTATTTGCTGTTTACTACAATTTTTCACGGCAGGAGATTATGCGAAATACAACCACAACGATGCTGAAATGTTTGCAAAACTCCGGACCTCAAGTGTCTGCGGTGGGGAACGAACGCGCTATTACCGTTCGTAGTAAGCAGCAAATCAAAATTAAACATTGTGATTTTAACTACAGCCTCAGCTTAACTGGGTTCAGTGTCGATGTGGGCTCTCTGGATCAATCCCGTTGACAGGTAACTGCTGATGGCGCTGATCAATAGGAAACTAATTGCGAGACAGGCGAAACGAAGGACCCCCAGCTGACACCTGCAGTCCGGAGTTTTGCAAATATCTCAGCATCGTTGTGGTTGTCCTAGCAGAACCGACTTTGTCTACCAGTTAAGTATTCAAGGAAACTTGTGCACTCAAACTGAGGAGAAAAAAATGGTTTGCTAGAGTCACGAGAGAAGTATAAAGTTGTCTTTTGTCGTTCGCTGATTATTTAATGGATTCCTCGTTGTCGTTTATCAACATTGTCACATTTCTTAGTTGTCCGTAATAACATAATTACGGCTTTTATAACTATCTTCCTACTGTACTTGTGATTTTAGTGACAATAATGAAATATGGCTAGCTGTGATAACATTAGAGAAGCACGAAAAAACCTAGAAAAAGTCGTTCCCGTTGATGAAGAGGTGAAATGATGGAAAACTGATGAGTAGACTAGCCGTGTATATAGAGCAATATGAGAATTTATTGCCTTATCTAGCTATCCTTATCGAAGCGAATAACGAGTTTTTAGCTGTTTCTTCCAGAACAGTCATAAAATTCAAAAAAACAAAAAAGTTACGTGGATGTTTAACGACGGCAATTCCGACATCTTCCCTTAGCGAAATGTGCATTCAGTCAGCACTTCAACATTTTCGAGCACTTCATAGTTTCCTACTTCAAACGGTCTGACAGACTGTTTTACCATTTTATTTTCTGCCTACTATAATTTTCACGGCAGGGTACTAAGCGGAATATAACCACAACGTTGCTGAGATATTTGCAAAACTATGGACCGTACGTGTCTATGGTGGGGAACGAACGCGCTATTGTCCTTTCCGGGGAGTAACGCGTTCACCACCAAACTATGTGGGTCCTTCGTTTCGCGTGTCTCTCAGCTAGTTTTATCGATCTTTTTTTGCAAATATCTCAGCAACGTTGTGGTCTGACAGATTGTCTTCCAGGAAAATTGCGCGCAATCAAAACAGCTAAAAATCTGTTCATTTAAGCACTCATACAGACACACTTTGTTGGCTACGACAACTTGAAGAAGATGGCAAAGTACTGCCTGAGAGAAGAAGACGAATACATCTAATTAGGAATGCGGCCACCAAAACAGGCTGACATAGACTTTGGCGAGCCGTCAAACTCAGGTTCCTTTTCTTGAAATCGTTGAGAAAATAAATTTATGATTTATTTTCTAATGTAAGGACTTGAAGAAGCAAGCCGAAAGAGGAGTTAGTAACTTGATTTTCATCAGTGGGTTCGGAGACGCTGAAGGAATGCAGGGCGACATCTTCGTATGAAAGCGAGAGTTGTGAAAGCTACGGCGAGAAGTGTTTATTATTACGAAAGTTGTAGAAAGGCAGATGATAAGTGCTTGGCACTACAAAGTTCTGTAACCTTTCATAGACCTTAAGCAACACACACCGATTCAACCATTTTTTACCCAAATACGTTTTCACATATTACAACACAACAACTGTGGGTGTGGCGCAGTGGTCGGAAGCGCCCTGCAACACGCACGTGGAACCGATCTCTACGCCAATGGCCCTCTAACCCTCCCATCCTTCCAGGGTCAGCAAATTAGTGCCAGACTTGTCTGGGAGGATACCAGCACTGGCTCGATATATCGGTATTTCACCGCGGGTCATTGTGAAGTCCAGACATGGATTCAATCACCTCAAAACGATGCTTAGTGAAGTGGAATGCATGGTGCATCCTTCAGGGATTGATCAATGCCGAGAGCTTTATTACAATACAACAGCCTAATCTATTTGCCCGAATCCGTGGTTCATCATCCAGCCTTGGGTCGATAGGTAGCAGTTTTATCTGGGATAACTGCGAGGTTTTCGTAAGTCATTACACCACTCTACGATGGTAGCAGACATAATGCAAGTAGAATATTTCAACGTTTATCGTTCCAACCTAGTAAAATCTAACAGCATGAAAAATAATTCGCAATAAAAGAATAAAGGAAAATAGTGTCGGCGTTGATCAATCACTGAGAGATGGGCCATTCATTCGACTTCAAAGCATCGTTGGAAATAATTGAATGCATACCTGACCTTTGTAATGACTCACGGTGGCCTGCCGATTTATCGAGCCAGTGCTTCTATCCTCCCAAACGAGTCTAGTACCAATTTGCCGGTCCCAGAGAGATGGAAGGCTTGGTGGGCTATAGGCGCGGGAATCGACCTCGTGTGTATTGCAGGCCGCCTCCGACCGACCACTGCGCTACACTCGTCCTTTTAATTGGAAATAAAAATGTTAATTTAAAGCAAAGATTGACAACGAATATAAGCAATAGTGACGACCTAAGAGCAAGAAAAGAAAGAGAACACAATATTTTACAGAGACGATTACGATTTACGATTTACGATTTCCAGTAAAGCATACAGTTCTTACAGTCGCTCCTTTAAATCAAGGTTAAGATCTAAGTGCCACGACTATGAAGGTACAAGGGATTCGTAATGGAACGGTTCCACTGTTCTCGACTGCTAGACGCTATGTCGGTGATCTATCTAGGTACTTCCTTCTAGCTCTATGTAGAATTGTGTGATGGTTGTGATTACTGATAAACTGTGTTACTACAAATCCCTGAAAGTGTCAGCATAATCCTCATTTTTTCGGAGTTTTGCTGGTTTAGCCATTGTAGTTCCCTGGAACCCCGAGGTTAGCCTGGCTAAAGTCTGCCCCAGGTCGTCATCACTACTGGCATTCGCAGCTCTTGTGGATCAGAGGGATATTTGTCAACATCCGACTAATTTGAAACCAGGGCAGTGGTGGATCTCGGTATTTGTAGGATAAATGTCATTTGCACTATAAAATGACCGACTGTCGCCAGCCAATGCAGTGACTGAAAGCTCCTCGCTTGGCAAATTACTGTGCCCAAAAGGATTAGGAAAACCTGATTATCCTTCTGGAGAACATCAGTTGGACTCACGACTACGGGGTAATGATGGAGTCTTCTTTCTTCTGGTGTGAGATGATCACAACAGTAAACATGATAAGCGACACAAAGAATAACATACGTTCATACGAAATCTTTCAAAAGAAAATTAAGAAATAAGAGGAGATTTCCTAACACCTGGGATGAAGATGACGCCACATTTCGTAACTGGCACAGCATTTTTTCGATGGAAAGGCTACATACTCAGTAAAAAGCCATATACAACATTGGACACCGCAAATTTTGCGCAGTAGGATTTGTTCTTAATAGAAATAGATAAGAATTACATAAATTTTCGCGCTAGAACAACTTTATATCAGCAAATTATGGTGTACGGCTACACCGGGGCACCGCACAAACTATATAGGAGAGCTCGATATGTGACATATAACACTCTAACACATAATTCACCAATAGAAGTGCCCAAAGTTGTTGGCAAGACGTTCTTTTCCGCAGCACGACTCATTCCTATTGGCATATCTGAAATGGTGTTTCATTCCAAGCCAACGTAGAGAAAATTCCTTTCGGTATTGTTCCCAACCAACGCCTAACCACTGCTCTGAATTCTTCTTTAAACATTCTTCCTGACACATACACGATTTCCTCGGAGTCTGCAAGGTTTCCGGTAAAACTGAGCTGTGCGCCGTATGCATTGAACTCGATGTATTCGGAAAAAAAACTTTTTTGTAGATTATCAAGTGGAGAACAGTTTTTCATGGGCAACAACTTGTAAGAGATCTATGTTGGATAAGCTGCTGATTGGATAGAAAAATTGTAACAAATCAATCATTTGCAACAAAGTAAACAACAGAAAACAACATGCATCGATAGCGATGGGTGCGGAAACTTATGTATTAAGAGCGACGACGACATCGTGCTTGTTCTGTGTTGAAGAATTGAGCTCGCATCGCTTACATGCTCACATTGTTTTTAATAGAGATACAAAAGAATAGCTGAAAATTCTACTCGACGACATCTGCAATATTTCATCGCTAATGAGAAGGCAGACGCCATTCTGATAAGAAAAAATGCGATCGTCGTATCCGCATGAATGAGCTGACGACGATAATCGCGTTCACATTCTGAACAATAACACCATCAGCGATCTCCCCCTTTATCTCCCAAGTGAAGAAATGTTGTCAAAGATATAGGAAAAAAGGAAAAGGATGAGAAAAATCAAGAAATAGTAACACTCTTTATCAATTTAAGCGGCTTCGCTATTGATTTGAAGTGAAGGAGGACGTTCACAGTATCATCGTTGTGAGAAACGATGCACGCGTGAACGATCGATAAAGGTGACGTCTCAAACAGATAAATAGTTTTTAATTTTTGGTATGTAGGACTGCTTAGAAATGCAAAATACAACCACAATGATGCTAAGATATTTTGCAAAACTCCAGAACGCAGGTGTCTGCAGTAGGGAACGAACGCGCTATTACCGTTTCCAGAGGCCAACGCGTGCACCACCGCATCATGCGGCCCCTTGCTTGGCCTGCCTCTTAGCTACTTCTCTATCTACCATTGCCATCAGCAGTCACCCGTCAATGGGATTGATTTGGGGAGACCAAATCGGCATTGAAGCCAGTTAAGCTGTGGCTGTAGTTGAAATCACAATGTTAACTTTCTATTTGCTATTTATTTTTATGGCGCTCATCGATAGAAAGCTAGCTGAGAGACAGACAGCTGTCCAGATCAATCGCGTTGACGAGGGATTTCTGATGGCATTGGCAGATAGGAAACTAGCTGAGAGAAAGGCGAAACGAAGGACCCGCATGATGTGGTGCTGAACGCGTTAGCCGCCGGAAAAGATGATACGTTCGCTTCCCAACGCAAACACTTGCATTCTGAAGTTTTGCAAATATGTCAGCACCATTATGGTTGCTTTTCGCATAATACCCTGCAGTGAAAATTTGTTGCAGGCAGCAAATAAAAAGCTAACATTGTCATTTAAAAATGTTATAAGAATGCTATTAATGTTATGTGCCGTTATAACCACCTATGTTACGCGAAATCCTTTGAGTCAATTTTCTTTTTCAACCTACGACATTGTTATCTTTTAAGACAAATATCGAACTCGAACAGAAACGACCTCGGAATGACTTCACAACGAAGCGATTTGCTTGGGTAGGCATGGAAAAACACGTTAGAAAGTAATGTGGAATCGTTTGTTGGAGCACAGGAGCACAGGTGGTGAAACGTGAGCATCTGAGTACTTCAAGAGTAATTACAGCCTTGTAGAAGGTACACCGCAGTAATTAGCACATACTTCTTACACCCTAGCATCCTTTCTAACAGATTGTTCGATAAAAAATACCGACAAGTAATCACAACTTTATTACATAGTTCTAATTGTATCAAGCTTACGTCGAAATAGAGCCAATTAAAATCTACACGCTTTTGCCGAAAAGAGATGAAGCTGAAGGCTAAAGCTCTAAACGTTGATCAGTCTTTGAAAGATGCGCCATGCATTCTACTTCACTAAGTATCGTCGGCGGTGAATGAATGCATATTTTGTCTATATGATTACTCGCGGTGGCCTCTGCTGATGCATTGACTCAGTGCTGCTGTCCTCCTAGACAAATTTGGTACCAGCTTGCCGAACCCGGAGAGACGAAAGGCTTGGTGACAATGGGACACGAAATAGAACCCATGTATACTCTATCCACTGCGTTGCAACGACAGATAGAAGTCTTTGTTTCCAAGTGATACAGTTCCATGCTCCTCGATTTCACAACTCTTTTAAAAACATCTTCAAAGACGATTTGATTGTTAAAGATTTCTTCAGCATATAATCGTAGATGTGTTTGAAAAAACAGCAATCGTTTGACGAAGGGTCTCTCCGGACAGTACGCTGGATTTGCGAGGAGTTCCGCACCACAGCCGCTTCAACTGCCCTCTCTTCTTAATGTTTCGAATATAACTGGTCCCATTTGATTGACCACAGATCTTTTTCTCTTCAGTACTTTAGATGTCTAACTATGTTCGCGGTCTAATGGTCTTACCAGGATCGATGACACTGTCATGATCTTTTCAAGCTGCCAACTCCAAAGCTTTTTTTGATTTTAATTGGCGTCGTGGCGTGGTTGATGCTCATTATTAAGCAGCTTTGTGAAAAATTGGCCATTTGTTACGAAAAAACCGTTTTTAATAACATGCCATAATGCTAGAAAAAATGGTAGTAATAATGATAATGATAAATAAACGATAGAACTAGCTGAGAGACAGGCGAAACGAAGGACACGCATGGTGTGGTGGTGAACGCGTTAACGTCCCGAAAGGGTAATAGCGCTTTTTTCCCCACTTTTTTTTGCCACCGCAGACACCTGCGATCCGGAGTTTTGCAAATATCTCAGCATCATTGTGGTTATAAACGATAGTTTCTACTGTGCAAAAGAGGTGTAAGGCAAAGCTCATAACGACGAACATTTCGCCACTTGCTCAGCCCATGCGGCACCCACTCTCTAAGCTTTTTTGAACTTTCGTTTAGTTTCAGTGGTTCCGAAGGTGTCGTTTTACATATGCTTAGTCTTTTCATAGGCTTAGTGGCGATCTGCTTCTATGAATACCTTTAATTGTTCCTGGTCGATCGATGCGGATCGTCTTCGACTCAACTCGTCGCTAAGCTTCTCATCTCTTTCACGAAATTTCTAAAGCCGCCGATGTTGGTGGTCTTTTTCTCAAATGCCACATTCGGCATTGCAAATATTTCTACAAATTTAAGGTCGCACGAAGAGTACTTTTGTTTATTCATTCCTATTTAAATGGCTTAAATCAAATGGATTTAAACGGTGACAAAAACACCCAAGAAAGCTCACCTGAGAAATAAGAAGATAAGGATAAAACTGAAATTATTCTTAAAACACCACAGGAAACAATGAAGCCAGCGAAAGGTCTATGCACACAAAAGTGCATTTGTGTTATGATAGTAAAATGAAGAAGTTAAGGGCTTATTATGCTAGACTAATGGAGTGAGCTCCCTGGAATCCTGGTTGTGCACAGACCAGACAGACACACACATACATACACACATATGAACACATACAAACACATACACACACACACAACACACACATACAAACACTCCATAGACGAGTGCAATAATTGAAATGAGACGATTGATGGCTCATTGTTGGCATGTTCACGAAAGGTTATAATAAAAACGCTAACTAATCTGAGAACGAACACACGCATAATCAAGCAATAGTAATGGAAGTAATCACAATAATGATGGAGGATAAGTGGATAAGGGGCTCAAAGATGACTTCATGGATGCGCCGTGCACTCGACCTCATGAAGCATCGTGGATGTGTAACTGAACGCATGGCAAGTCTACACGATGACTTAAGTGACCTACCTATGTATCGAGTCAGTGTACCAGTGCTCCCAGTCAGTTCTGATATCATTTCGATGGCCCCAAAGGGATGGAAAACTTGGTGAACCTAGGATGACGTATCGAACCAAAGAACGTGTGTGTTTTTCTAGACCTCTTTAACTATAACAAGGATTCTGGTATTAACTAGTGAATTCAATTCAGCTGATTGAAGCGTTAACCATCATTTAATCTCTAGAAAAACGAACGGAAAAGGCCCTACATTGACAATCTATCATTCTAAAGTAGATAAAACAGTTAAACAATTGCTGTCCTCGAAGACTAGCCTCATCTTGCTTCAAATTTCGCAAAAGCTGAGTTATCGTAGTAGAAAGAATGCAGATTTCCTATTAGCTATATTAGATTGGCTGTCATAACGTTTAGTTCTTCTGGTTCCTCGTATGCGATTCAATCCTCTTTCAACCACGAAAATCTCATAGTGAACTTCATGACCTTACGACTTTAACCTTCGCAAGTAATAAAGCTCAATCAGTGCTACTCAAACAAAATTACCGTAGAATAGCATTAATAGGGGAACGACTGCTGTGTTTGAACCGTGATTTTGCCTCATTATGAAAATCGCCGCACTGGGAAGCGGTCATGAGTGGCATCATTAGAGCGAAAGAGAGCGACTTGAAATTGTCTGCCTAACGGATTATAGCCGATGCACGAGCCGGACGTTAAGGGTCTGAAATTTAGATGAATTCATAGTCAATTGGACAAAATGGGCGTGAATTATTTCCAGCCAAGCTGAGAATTCAAAGTTTATAGGCTGTGTACACAGCTCTACAGCGCATATATCTCCAACCACCAGCTAAACGATGAGGCCTAAGTTCGGTTCCGAACATGAATGCGTTGTGGCAATGGTCCTCGGTTGGCCGGTTAGCGACAGCCCGGCTTATTAGGTCAGGAAAAAACGCGATAAAAGGTGAAATCAAGGCGTTTGTTGAATAAACCCACCAAAGACGCTCATCTGCCTGCTGCCACAATCTCCTGTATGCAAGTAGCTTGGACCCAGCTTAAACTGTGCTTAAGCAGGGCCTATACGGTCACCGATTCAGTGCCCCAATAACTGCTGATAAATTGCGGTTAGCTCGCCAAAACTCAGTTCATAGTGCATGGCTCAAAAGTAATCCGAAGCCAGAGATCTTATTATATATACAGTAAATCCTGCATCGTTGTGCATTACACAGGATGCTACTTTACTAGCAAGCAAGTAGAGTACATGAGTTTGAACAGAGTTTCAAGGATGCTGCAAAGTTTTTATTTCAGTATAATGTCAAACAAAGGGATTTCGTGAGAGCTTTATGAAAAAGAGATTCGTACTTGTTTGGGCTGTCCTGGGAAGACGCGATGGAAAAGTTCTCTCTATTTAAACTTTTAGCGCCATTACTTGAAAATTCATGGCAATTTCGAGTTCCACTGGAATCGATTGTTTAAGTAACAGGAGTTACATGACTGGGCGATATATCGTGTGACAGTGAATGAAATAAATTAAAACATTGTTGTGAAATGGAGTGCACAATGGAAAAGTGCAAAGTATTGTCAAATAGGCCGTCACTGATGGCACGGTGGCATTAAATAGCGATACAAACAGTACCTAGAAACAAGCACTTTTTGAGTTTTCACAGCAGCGCTGTCACCACAAGCAACCCTAAATAAGCTCTAACCTAGGGTAATACCACGGGCTGGCATTACACGAATCTCGCCTGGAAAGCAACAGCGGTGGAAACGTTGGTAGATGACGGGTGCTCTCAGGAAACCTATCGTCGCAAGCAATTTCTCACTTCATGAGCCACGAGATAACTGAACGGCAGTATAACATACCCGACCAGCCAATGGCTTTCTCGTGGAAAACCGTCACCTTGTTCGCTTGCGTACTTGGAGATTAAAAGTCATTCGCAGCTACAAAAATGAAGGACTATAAACTCACACATACATGCTCGATCTCGAAATATTTTTTTCTGGAAAAGTGCATTAAGCGGAGAAAAAACTGTTAGCACTCGTAGACATGTAGTGGAGTGGAAATCTAGAAGTGCCAGAAAAGCCACAAAACGAATTGCTTCCTGTGAAACGAAAAATTAGATGAGAAAATGGGGTAGCTGATCGGTCTAGCGAATCTTCTGCTCCGATATCCAGATTTCAGGAATATACACTCCTCCAAGGCTTAGTGAACCACAGGCAAAAGTATCTATGAAGAAATGAAGGAAAATTTGGGCGTGAGGTTAGAGTGGTGGGGACGAAAGCTTTACACTAGCTAGTTCAGAGATGTTTCGTTCCTCGTAAATGACTTCTTTGTATGAAAACCAAACTCTCAGGTTTGCATGTAGGTTAATTTAATACACCAACCATGCCGTGAATCCGAATGTGCATAAAAAAATGCTTGGGGTTTTTTGTTCTGTGAAGTAGGTGGAAAAAACTGGGCAATGGTAAATGAGTGGTGGATGGGTACTAGATGAGTAGCGGAAGAAAGTCAGCGGATAAATTGCTTGATGAGAGCCGAAACGCATTGTGTCTACCTGGCCAAAAGCTAAAAGGATGATACTGGAATTATCAGCTGTTTTTTTTCCTCAAGGATTTCAAATAGATGGCGTGCTTCGAAATTGAAACATCAATGATGGACATGTGATTACAACAAAGTAGCGAGCTCCACTAGCGCTGCCACGTATGGCAATCGGCGATTATTACGGCGGTAAACCAACCACCACTTTACAGATGAAACATCGACGTACACACACATACACATACAAACACATACGCACAGGCATATACACACATATACACATGTACAAACACACACTTAAGAGCACACACCTGTGCAGACACTTCAAATGATCTCCGACAAGTTGTTTACGAGCAATTCGTCACAATTCATAGACACAAGAAGAAGGTTCACTACCGGTGCACACCGACCAGTCAACCTTTTCTGCCCCCTTACTTGATTGTTTCCTAAGTAACTACCTTTTCTAAGATACTCGTGACAGCTTTTAGTATAGAAAAGCCGAAATCACAAATTTACTGACTGCCTTGCGCTTTCTCACTTTCCAGTGCATTCTGATGAAGGGCTGCCTTTTCTTCACTGGAACAGAAAGAGGAATTGCCACGACCGACTTTCTATTAACCTCGGCATTGATCAAGTGATTTTCTTCGTATTTTTGTTGAGCAAACGCGAGGTGTTACTATTCTTTGTTCACGATTAAGGTGACGTTTCGGCGGATTTCGCCTTCTTCAGAGCCTGGAAAGGTCAAGTTGATAGCAGCTCACTCGGCCAGACGCCTCCATAACCAAACAAAGAAACTCCAAACCAAGATTTCAATCACTTTGAACACAGCTTTGCACACTCACCGCTTTCTATGAGGTTTCCACTATGTCACGTAGAGACCAACCGCACAGAAATCACATGGAAGTATAATGTGCCCCTCACATCAGAAAAGCAGTTTTATATACTGCCCTATATCACGCGTGATAATGAGGCATTCCTCCCTGCGGTTCATTTTCGGATTTCTGGAATTAATCCAGAGTGCCTCGAGAGTTTTTCGCGCCTGTGTTCTTGATTCGCGTGCGAGGATCGTGACACATACTTCAAAGTCCTCCCCGTTATGTCTCTGGGTCCTATGCGTGCCTAGCGGGGTATTTGGTCTATGTTTGCCGGCTAGGTGTTCTTTCATGCGGACACAGAGGGGTCTACCCGTTTCGCCAATGTATTCGTCACCACACGTCTTACAGGAGATCAGATAAACTATACCCGAGCTCATGCAATCACCGTCTCTACCACTGGGGCAAATTATGCAATTTTGAGTTGCACATAGACGGTCATATAGGCGGTTACGAACTAGCTGGCGCTTAAGATTACTCGGTGGTATTTCAACTACGCTCACCGAATTCTCCAAGCCCGCCCTTCTTAAGCAGCGTTTTATAGCTGTACTTATATCATTTGAGATGAAGGGTAGGATAAACGAGACCCTTCTATCGCTAGAGTTGTCGTTTGGAGGCCTACGATTTCCTCTACACCTATCCTGAGCTACAGTTTCGTAGCCATTAGAAACGGCTATTTGCCGTGCCAAGTTCCGGGACTCCTATCTCTGCTCTCTTCCCGTGCACACGTTGTTTGCTGTTCGAAACATGTTTCTTATAAGCGCCCTTTTCGTGTGAGAGGGGTGAGAGGAGAGGTAATGAACCAAAATGTTTTTACTACTTGGCTTTCGGTACCACTTTGTACAGTACTACGCTCAAATAAGAGGGTTGGCAATGGGACAACGACTGGCTCCAAGCCTTGCCATTGCATCTCAAATGATATAAGTACAGCTATAAAACGCTGCTTGAGAAGGGCGGGCTTAGAGAATTCGGTAAGCGTAGTTGAAATACCACCGAGTAATCTTAAGCGCCAGCTAGTTCGTAACCGCCTATATGACCGTCTATGTGCAACTCAAAATTGCATAATTTGCCCCAGTGGTAGAGACGGTGATTGCATGAGCTCGGGTATAGTTTATCTGATCTCCTGTAAGACGTGTGGTGACGAATACATTGGCGAAACGGGTAGACCCCTCTGTGTCCGCATGAAAGAACACCTAGCCGGCAAAAATAGACCAAATACTCCGCTAGGCACGCATAGGACCCAGAGACATAACGGGGAGGACTTTGAACTATGTGTCACGATCCTCGCACGCGAATCAAGAACACAGGCGCGAAAAACTCTCGAGGGACTCTGGATTAATTCCAGAAATCCGAAAATGAACCGCAGGGAGGAATGCCTCATTATCACGCGTGATATAGGGCAGTATATAAAACTGCTTTTCTGATGTGAGGGGCACATTATACTTCCATGTGATTTCTGTGCGGTTGGTCTCTACGTGACATAGTGGAAACCTCATAGAAAGCGGTGAGTGTGCAAAGCTGTGTTCAAAGTGATTGAAATCTTGGTTTGGAGTTTCTTTGTTTGGTTATGGAGGCGTCTGGCCGAGTGAGCTGCTATCAACTTGACCTTTCCAGGCTCTGAAGAAGGCGAAATCCGCCGAAACGTCAGCTTAATCGTGAACAAAGAATAGTAACACCTCGCGTTTGCTCAACAAAAATACGAAGAAGTAGGAATATCTCTCTTTAGGGCAAACAACTGTCCAAGCTTTCGGATCCACGTCGGTTGCTTGCAAAAATTTTTTATTACTCGTAAAATATAAGCTTTGTTTCATACATTCGTGCCATTACTAAACGATCGATTCAAACGCTCGTCGATTGAGCAAGAACTTCCTAAGCATCCCACCTTCTCCTATAATTTAATGGAATGATTTCACCTTTTAACAAAGCGATTTCTAGTTCGGCTTAAGTCACATCATAAATAGAAAAAGAATCTGCCTTATTTGAAGGAGGAGTAGAGAGAATTCCGAAGAATGTGGAAAAACAGTTGACAAACTTGGTTTAGTGTTAGAAACTGCAAAACAAACACAAAACTAAGGATCTCCTTGGACTATACTAACCTAAAAATGTATGTGGATTAAAGTGCGGAGTGGCAACCATATTCGTATACTTATATACCGACTGGTGAAGGTGGCCTGAGTATATGATAAGTTAACACGAGATTGCTGAATATTCTATCGCCATAATTGCGGCTCGTGTCCAAGTAAATATGTACAAATTCTAATCTGGATTAGCTAAATAAGCTTCTCTTTAAAACATTTGGTTCCCACGGCAAAATCTTGAGACTTTACCGCTGTAACCCTTACAATAGGAGTAAATCATATAAAGATTCGAAATAATTAAGACGACAGATGAAAACCGGGGATGTCTAGCTTTAGAAGCTAGTAAGCGTTTGCGTATCCACTTAAAAAATGACCACATAAACTAACTGATATGGACTTGCTCTCGCTTTTTAGACCCAAAAAGCTTTCCATCCTTCCAGAGTCGGAAAACTGGTACAAGAATTGTCTGGATAGATAGAAGAACTGATTCGATACATCGGTAGGGCATTGCGAGTCATTGCATGGGCCAGATGTGCATTCAATTCCCTCTAACGTCGAATACATTGCGCTCCCCTTAGGGCTTGATCAAAGCCGAGAGCATAATCTTTCATCCTTTTAAGATGGTAAAGCATTTGTACTTGAGTAGTCCCTTAAGAATGTTGCATGCATTTGACTCCATTTGTTGCATCAGAGGTGCTATTGGATACATATCCGACCAGAAAAAAAGTGACAGAGCCCATTGATTCACTCAGTGTCTTATTTTTCCACACAAGCCTGCTATAATACTGCCGAACAAGGATGGGTGGAGGGCATGGTTAGTAGAACTAACACAATTGACATATGTATTACTTCTTTGATGAGCTTACACGAGGTTGAAACAGAAACGAAACAATTGAAATTACATCAATTATGGTGAGATAGTTGCAAAACTGCGGACCGCAGGTGTATGCGGTGGGTAACGAATGCGCTATTCTCCTTTCCGGGAAGTAACGCATTCACCACCACACCATACAGGTCCTTCGTTTCGCCTTTCTCTCAGCTAGTTCTATCGATTTCGACCATCAAGAATCACCCGTTGGCGGGATGGATCGATAGAACTAGCTGAGAGAAAGGCCAAACGAAAGACCCGCATGGTGTGGTGATGAACGCGTTACTCCCCGGAAAGGAGAACAGCGCGTTCATTCCCTGCCGCATACACCTGCGGTCCGGAGTTTTGCAAATATCTCAGCATCATTGAAGTTATATTTCGCAATATACCCTGCCGTCAAAAAGAGTAGGCGGTAAATAAAACGGTTAAGACAGTGGGCAGTCATATGAAAAATGGGATATTTCTAGTGTTCCCCTAATAAGTGGAGCACACTGCGTATAATGTAGAGAGCCGAAGTAAACGGAGATATTAGTGGTGCTAGTGCTCAAGTTACCTCAAAACCAAACGGATGGCAAATGACTCAGCTCAGATAGAGGAAACTGGTAACAGACCGAAGGCTGCAAACGCTATTGACAGTTGTTCTCTTTTTTAAAGCAATCGCGTGAATATTATTCAACACACGTTTAATTCCTCACAAATATAACACATAAACACAACACTAGCTGATGTTTCGGTAGTATCGCTTTCTTCAGAACTTGGAAG
>UYYA01005196.1:0-34311 GCA_900624975.1 Angiostrongylus costaricensis | reverse complement strand
AGAAACAAACATGTATGGCTTCAGGAAAGAGCGCCTGATGACACTCTTAAAAGAATGCTTGAGCTGCTCAATCTTCAGATGGTCTGGAAAGTACTACGCTCAAATAAGAGGGTTGGCAATAGGACATCGACTGGCTCCAAGCCTTGCCATTGCATTTATGTCTAAGGTGGAAGCACCGGTGACTGATCTCGGGCCGCTACTCTACTGTAGAAAAAAAAAAAAAAAAAAAACCCTTGTTCAACACAAGAGGAAATGGACAAATGTTTCGAATTGTTAAACGCACAGTCAGAGTATATCAAATTCACCCGAGAAAAGCCGAAAGAAAAATTGCTTCCATTTTTGAACGTACAAATTCACCTATCAGAAAATGGCTACATTACAAAGTGGTACCGAAAGCCAAGTAGTAAAAATATCTTGGTTCATTACCTCTCCTCTCACCCCTCTCACACGAAAAGGACGCTTATAAGAAACATGTTTCGAACAGCAACCAACGTGTGCACGGGAAAATGGCAGAGAGAGGAGTCCCGGAACTTGGCACGGCAAATAGCCGTTTCTAATGGCTACGAAACTGTAGCTCAGGATAGGTGTAGAGGAAATCGTAGGCCTCCAAACGACAACTCTAGCGATAGAAGGGTCCCGTTTATCCTACCCTTCATCTCAAATGATATAAGTACAGCTATAAAACGCTGCTTAAGAAGGGCGGGCTTAGAGAAATCGGTGAGCGTAGTTGAAATACCACCGAGTAATCTTAAGCGCCAGCTAGTTCGTAACCGCCTATATGACCGTCTATGTGCAACTCAAAATTGCATAATTTGCCCCAGTGGTAGAGACGGTGATTGCATGAGCTCGCGAATAGTTTATCTGATCTCCTGTAAGACGTGTGGTGACGAATACATTGGCGANCACCCGAGAAAAGCCGAAAGAAAAATGGCTTCCATTTTTGAACGTACAAATTCACCTATCAGAAAATGGCTACATTACAAAGTGGTACCGAAAGCCAAGTAGTAAAAATATCTTGGTTCATTACCTCTCCTCTCACCCCTCTCACACGAAAAGGACGCTTATAAGAAACATGTTTCGAACAGCAACCAACGTGTGCACGGGAAAATGGCAGAGAGAGGAGTCCCGGAACTTGGCACGGCAAATAGCCGTTTCTAATGGCTACGAAACTGTAGCTCAGGATAGGTGTAGAGGAAATCGTAGGCCTCCAAACGACAACTCTAGCGATAGAAGGGTCCCGTTTATCCTACCCTTCATCTCAAATGATATAAGTACAGCTATAAAACGCTGCTTAAGAAGGGCGGGCTTAGAGAAATCGGTGAGCGTAGTTGAAATACCACCGAGTAATCTTAAGCGCCAGCTAGTTCGTAACCGCCTATATGACCGTCTATGTGCAACTCAAAATTGCATAATTTGCCCCAGTGGTAGAGACGGTGATTGCATGAGCTCGCGAATAGTTTATCTGATCTCCTGTAAGACGTGTGGTGACGAATACATTGGCGAAACTGGTAGAGCCCTCTGTGACCGCATGAAAGAACACAGAGCCGGCAAAAATAGACCAAATACCCCGCTAGGCACGCATAGGACCCAGAGACATAACGGGGACGACTTCGAAGTATGTGTCACGATCCTCGCACGCGAATCGAGAACACAGGCGCGAAAAACCCTCGAGGCACTCTGGATTAATTCCAGAAATCCGAAAATGAACCGCAGGGAAGAATGCCTCATTATCACGCGTGATATAGGGCAGTATATAAAACTGCTTTTCTGATGTGAGGGGCACATTATACTTCCACGTGATTTCTGTGCGGTTGGTCTCTACGTGACATACTTAGTGGAAACCTCATAGAAAGCGGTGAGTGTGCAAAGCTGTGTTCAAAGTGATTGAAATCTTGGTTTAGAGTTTCTCTGTTTGGTCACGGAGGCGTCTGGCCGAGTAGATTGCTATCAATTTAACCTTTCCAGGCTCTGAGGAAGGCGAAATCCACCGAAACGTCAGCTTAATCGTGAACAAAGAATAATAACACCTCGCGTTTGCTCAACAAAAATACGAAGAGAATGAATCACTATGTTTTTACTACTCGGGTTTCGGTACCATTTTGTAATGTAGCCGTTTTCGGACAGGTTGATTTAAATGTTCAGAAATGGAAGCCAGTTTTCATTTGGTTTCTCTCAGGCAGTTGATTTGTATGTATTCTGACTGTTCTTTCAATCACTTAGTTATTTACCCATCTCTTTTTGTGTGGGGCAGATGACAAGGCATTCATCTATATACCTACGGTAAAGTAATGGCCGGAGATCGATTACTGGTACTTCCACCTTAGACACAGAGGCAATGGCAAGGGTTGGTGCCAATCGTTGCCCCATTGCTAGCTCACAAATTTGTGCGTAATATTTTTCGGACCATCTGAAGATCGAACAGTTTAGGCACACGTTTAAAAGGTTTCTGAGCTGCTGAATCAAGAAAATACATATTTGTTACCTTTGCGTTGTTTAAGAAACTCGCGGATGGCTTGCCTTGCAGGATCATTCGACACATAACTGTAAAGGGCGGTAACGCGAAGGACTCCACAGACGATCTAGGAGCCTTCGAGTATTCGTATATGTATATGGGCTGGTATGTGCTTAATCAACTGAATAGGAATTAGGTTTATAAACCAAGCTATTCTATCAGACGCCTGTCTACACAACTGATGATGGGTGAAACCTTGAAGGTTGAGGAGTCGGTAGACGCCAGAGCATCAAAGGATACTGACTTGTGAGTTTTGATAAGTAAGTATAAGACGGAGCATGTTGGTACTTCAATCTTAAAATGCGAAATGTCTGATGGTTTTAAACCTGTGGAAGTTGCCGCTTTGACCCAATCGTTGTTCAATTTTCGATATTGACCTTTCAATTCCTTTTCGGTTGATGAGCGATAAAGCGAAGCGTTTCCAAGATATTTTTCAGCTATCTTGACATCTTAATGGAGTTGTCACTAACTGATAGTCTAATAATGTTATAGCTTTTTATTTTCTGCCTACTATAATTTCGCGGCAGGGTACTTGGCGACCCTGCCGCGAAATTATAATATGCAGAAAATAAAAAGCTATAACATTGTGATTTCAACTACAGCCGCAGCTTAACTTGGTTCTATGCCGATTTGGGCGCCCCGGATCAATCCTGCTGACGGGTGATTGCTGTGGCAAAGATCGATAGAAATAGCCGAGAGACAGGCGAAACAAAGGACCCGCATGGTGTGGTGATGAACGCGTTATTCGCCGGAAAGGACAATAGCGCGTTCGTTCCCAGCCATAGACACCTGCGGTCCAGAGTTTTACAAATATCTCAGCAACGTTGTGATAGTCTAATAGTTTTTGATTTTTTTAGTTCTCGAACCTGCCGCATATCGCGTTTTCGCGCTGTTGTAAACTTGGAGCTTAACTTCCTCGCACGATAGTGGTTAAGGACTTTGAGAGTTTCGTTCGAAAATATGCGAAAATTGCTATCTACGTCTACTTTAGAGTCCTGCTGTCTAAAGAACGATGGACAAAAAAAAGTGGTGGCAGTGTCCTAGTTCTCGTTGTTTCTTTCTAATTCGCGTTTCAATTCTAGCATTGCTACGGAGTCGATCTTAAAGCTCGTGCAGACCGCATGCTATCCTACGCAAAGTTTCTTAAGAAATTGGCTGCGCGAATTGCGTTGGTAAGAAACTTGTGTCCAATTCTGATGGCGAGTGCGCGTCTTCGGGAAGGGTCATGCCTTCTAACACAATTATCCTTGACTTTGCTGGCACGTTATAGGCCACGTTTTGACTGCTAGCTCTTTCGTAAACGCTTCTACTTTGTGTAATTTAGGCCAGTTTCTGCGAATAGCTTAGTAAATTTAGAAATTTTCTTCTTGACGATACTGCAGCATTTGACCCCAATAGAATACCAAATCAAAATTGACCCATCCATTATTCTCCTCCAAAGGGAATCCACGAAATGCTGAGCACATAAAAATCCCTTCGGCTTTCAATTCTTCAGTTGTGCGTATATGTTTGCATCAATGAGAGGCGCAAAGCGGTCACGTTTCGATGCCTAGTACTTGTTGGCTGTCCTTTGGTAGGCCACTTACGTCGAAGGAAAACAGTGAATTATCAGTCAGTGCTGTGGTTAGTAGAAAGTCGGTCTTGAAAATTTCTACATGAAGCATGAATTTGGTCCATGCAGCAAAATCCGTATCAGAATCTTTAGTGGTCGTAGGTTGGAACCCCGTCCAACGTTTTTGATAAGTGTGTTACGATGACATCTGTGAAAACCTGTAGAGTTCACTGAACCCATCCATTCTCGCCAGTATGACCTAACACGAAATCTTGTCTGAACTTACGTCCTTTCAGGATTATGTTACTATAAGAGTTTCGTGCGAAAAGAATGTCGTTCGTAGCTGACAGCTGGTGAAAATTGGCCGTAGTGTTCCATGCTGCTTGACTTTGCTGGTGTTCACGCTTTTCATCGCAATTATGACCGGATTTTATTCAACCCGTAATAGCTTTTAAAAGCTTGGTCGATGTGGAATTTAGCTATCATTAACTTGTAGTGGTGAAAATGAGACCCAAACATCCATAATGAGGAACTGTGCATCGCCTATTTTGGAAGCAACTAGCAAGCTAAGACTGAATATAGCTGTCTTTATGAAAGAACCACCCAAGCTATTCACTAAAGCATCGCTTTCAATAGTAACAAAAATAATGAGCTTTAAACAAACAAAGGTTAGCAACGGCTTCTAAAATTGTGCGTGGGAAAGAGACGAATAGCAGTTTAAAAAACTTTGATAATAGTAGTAATTGAAAAATGTTATTATTGTCCATACGTTTCTATCAGGAAGCCTAGTTGAGCGTAAAGCAATACCAGGATGCACCACCGTCCTAGTATCAAGGTTGAATAGTGGCAAATCTTCCTCTAATCGCCAAGGGCTACTGCTGCCCGTGATGGCGACGACTTAGGAAAAACTTTGGCCAGGATGACCTCGGGATTCCAGAGAACCACAATGCCTTAATCAGCAAATCTCTGAAAAATGGGGATTATATTGAGGCCTGCACAAACAGTGAGGATGGGCCATTCAAGTATGAAGGATCAAGTATCAAGTATTATTGTTCATTATAGATTGATGCCAGTTCAAATGAAGTGTCAAGCTAATTTTCCCCGTCCTGATTTCAAAATTAAGGACAGATGACAAATTGCATATTCGAACTATTGTACACATAGCTGGTAATACACCAGTGTTCCCTACTCAGAAACAAGGACCAGTCACAACGCCTCCAGACGACTTTGACAGAAATGCTACCAATCGAATTGCATCAGCCGTAACTCAATCACTCCATTTGCGTGCGAGGAAAGTGCAGACCAGGAAATTCAATGGACAATAACAGACTATTCATGCTATATCTTCACTACCAGTAGCACAAGTTGTGCATAGGAACGAATTGATGTGACATATTCCAGTCTTATTACACTTCTAGTGATTGCAGAAAGGCACAAAATCTTTTTCCCCCACTCCATTGCTTCACTTGTCGCTGTTTTGAGTTCTTTTGTAATTCTCGTTTCTGCCCAGATTACTTATCATTTTTAATAATTTAGTTACTTTCACTATACATTAGAGAAACGTTGCCAATATCAGGCAGGTTTTGAAGGATCTCATGGCGCCTTATTCTTAAAAGGTTCCCACGACAACGTCTCCAATTTCCTAGCTCTAGTTTACAGATGGCTGAGCCATGGCAACGAGGCTCGAATTTCTAAGATTTCTTCTTTAGAAATAGCCCACACACACTTACGACAAAGCCTTTTTGGTTTTTTTTTCTCCACATCACTCCGATGACCATAAATGGGCTAGAACGAGACCGCGCTATCAATCAAAGCTCTAAACATAATGTTTCCAAAAACAAGGCTTTCTGAATTATAACTAAAAAAACTGAGGCTTCTTATTTGGGATATACGAATGATTATTTAAGCCGAGCGCGCGATTTTCTCCTTGCTACCGAATGTTTTGAAACAGTTCTTAAAAAGAAGCTCACTAACTCGTTGAGTGTTTTCTCTTTTTACGCCGAAATTTTCTATGGCGGCTATGCTTTCTAGACATTTCATTCATGGAATCCGATTTTCCCATTATAAATATATTGCATCGATAAGAAACATTTCCATTAAATAGGAAAAGTTCGGGAAAATCTCGATGTCTTTATCGGTTTATTTTCTTGTAAATTCTATTTCCTTTCAAAATGTTCAGTACTTCGGCGGAGAAGTTCGCATTTGTGAAACTCTTCTTAAGAAGCGGGGTTTCTTCATTCGAGATGGTGACATTTATGGCGGCAATCTTATTGCCGCAAGTGTATTCACAACTACTTCGTTGTCAAGAAGTGTGCAAACGTCACTGGTGACGATGTTCTGCTCCACAAGTGCAGTAGTCATGACGTCATTTTTTTGGTGGTGGTCTTATATAGACTTGGTTTATTCTTCTCATTTGCTTACCATGTAGCACACTATGTCGGCTTGTTTCTTCCCAAGCCATTCATGGCATTTGTTTGAATTTCTTTCGCAAGATCATCGATTTTCTCTCCCTTTATGTCAGTCATATATAATCCGAAATTTTGAAATCAGTTCTGTTGATGACAATAAGTATTTCTCAACACAGCATCTATTCATTTCTTGTGAAATGACCGATTATGTGAGTGAAACTGAACAGCCTAAGAAAAACTTGTCTAAGACGACTATGTGCATTTTCCTCTCCCACTTTTTTCTTCAAACTCGATTTTCCTCTTCTGAAAGTCCTTCGCTCATCGCTTTTTTTTCAAAGGCAGCTGTCAGGCGTCTCTTCTTTTACGCGATCGTTATGGTACATTCCAACCCACACTGGTATCGCCATCGTCTCATTCCTTTTGCATATAAAGTTCCTACTTTCTTTATCAACGCTAACGGTCCTATTTTAAGCAATAATACAAAAATTGAGCTCTAGACAGGATATTATACTTGTAACGAGCACAGCCTAGGTGGAAACTTAACACTTAACTTCCTTTTCTGTTTACTATTAGTGGACATATTTTCTAAATTCTCTCAAAGTAACCACTGCTTGGCGAATTTGAAAAACGAATGACACGCGTTTCTCTTTCATGATTGATATATATATCCATATATACATATAAAGGATAGAGCTAAAAGCTCTCTGCGTTGATCAGTCCATGAGGGATGCCCAATGCATTCGACTTCATTAAGCACCGGTGGAGGTGATTGAATGCATATCTGACCTTTACAATGACTCGCGGTAGCCTACCGATGTATCGAGCCGGTGCTGCTAACCACCCAGACAAGTCTGGTAACAATTTGCCGACCCGAAAGGATGGAAAGTTCAGTTTTTTCGGAACGTTTTCAGTCACACGTTATACAGTGGGCTAGGTTAATGTCGGCCAATCAACCAGGTAGGATTATCAATGAGTGCTTTTCTTCGGCTCCAGTTTCGAAATAAGTTGCGATATTCTTACTGGTAATAAATGAGCAGTTTATCAGTATAAACTGTTTCGTATAGACCCTCGTTTGAGCTCGGTGTGGGTTACGCAGATAATGCATTCCGGCAAGTTAGAGCCCACTGCCGAATACTTCTTTCTCGGCTCAAAAAACTTCTCGGTATTGATCAATCCCTGAGGGATGTGCCATGCATTCGGCTTCATTAAGCATCGCTGAAGGTGATTTAACGCATACCTGACCACTGCAATAATTCGAGGTGGCTTGGTATGTATCAAACCAGTGATGCTGTTCGCACAGACAAGTCTGGTACCCATTTGCCAATCCCGCAGAGATGGAAGGCTTGGTGAGCCTAGTATGTGGGGATCGACCCCATGTATGTTGCAGGGTACCTCCGACCACTATGCTAAATGCCCTCTTACTATCTTGGCTTATAACATAATGTTGCGAAAAATGGAAGAAGGAAGAAGGGCACACATTTTGTTTTTCTCTCTAAATTGATGAACAAAGTGGGAATCACGGTGGCAGTGACCCCGCCGACTATGCTAACCGCTTAATCCACCCAGGCCCCGGTTCAATTCCGTTTTGGGTCAACCAGGCCTCTCAGTTTCCCATTGTTGAAGAATTGGGGCCAGCACTGTCTGGAGCAATCGACTCTTACTTATTAACGTGGCTTGCCGTAATACGGCTGGCTACCTTGAAGCCCAGCAACGAACGACTCGAACAGTATCAACGACATTAGCGACAAAGACGAAATTCTCAAGCTGCAGCCGAGCCTACGCACGAAAACTTCGAGATCCTTTGTGGAAGGAGGATACAAGGAAACAAATAGAAAGCATGAAGTGCTAGTATTGTACAATGTGATGGACGAGACGTCGGCTCATATAATCGCCGCTATAACCTATCGGCGGAGTTCGAGCGACTAGAAATTCCATCGCCATTAAATCCTCCATTTCTCCTTGTCGCGCCCTAGAGTAGCCAAGTACGTTTTGCTCACTCTAGGGACTCGTTGGTCATCAAATCTTCTGCAACGGGTTTTCTTAAAGTGTTCCGATAATTCACTGGATTAGAGCTCTTCTTGCTGTGCGTTTGACATCCGAGAAAGTACTGTAGCTAACAACCGTTGTCCATCGATTGTCGTACACAACTGGATCATTTAGAGATATTCACTATTCTGAGCGTGAAAGGAACAGAAGGAACTAATCCGTTCTTCATAAACATCGTTTTTGTGAGATTTAGGCGAAGACCAATTATTCTACAAGCCTCTTCAAACTCAGAAGGATTCGCTTCGGCTGGTCGAAGCTTGATGTTATGAGAACGTCATCACCAGACCGGAGATGGTGTAATTGCTGAGCATCGATTTCCGCTCCCATGTTACCCCATTCCATTGTTCGCCTTGTGTTCTCGAGGTGGCAGTAAGTGAATTTGGCAAAATGCTATTGCTTTGCCTAACACCTCGTTTGACGCCAATGTTAATTAATATCGCTGTGGAATGGAGATATTCTGGATACAATATCTTTATATAACTTGCGAATATTCTTTACGTACTAAAAAGAGATGCGCTGGCTGTACAGAATTTCCATGATCGCTTCCATTTCAGCTGAGCCGAAGACTTTCCTTAAATCAATAAAAGTGAGACAAACGGTCTCTTTTACTTTCATGATACTTCATTGAGTCTTGTATTAATTGTGTGAATGTGGTCGTTCGTGATGAATCCTATTTGAAATCCTATTTGCTCACGTGGTTGTTACTCATCCTGTGTTCTGTGAATCCTGTTTAGAATGAAACAAGTGAGAAGTTTGTAGACGACAGACATCAAGCAGATTGGTTGGGCGAAAATTGCCAGTGCCGTTGAATCACTGTTCTTTAACAATAACACGGTCTTGCTGGCCTTCCACTAAGTAGGAATCTAGCATTCTGACAGGTAACGTGTGAAGAGCCTACTCAGCGTGTTTACGAGGAGTGGCGGAAGGTTCCTCAGTTGTTCAGAGCTTATGCTGTCCAGTCTTGGCGTTATTTGGTTCTTCACCGACAAAGTAGTATGTGAGATTTCGAAAGAGAGAATCGGTGCTACAACATATCCATCCTGCTTTATTTCATATGAAGGCAGGAGAACGTGGCTATTCAAGAGATCTGAGTAGTAATCGTGAGTGCGTCCATTGCCTTTCTGGAAGCTGTACCTGTTTCATCTGGGCGTCGGAGCGGTATCATATTGGTTTTATAACTCGTGAAGTTTCGGTGGATTTTGCGAATGCTTTTCCCAGCCTCTGCTGCTTCGACCATTACTGCTGCTTTTCTCTCTTTAATGCCCCCTTTCATCGCCTGCCTGCATTGTCCTGCTGCTTCCGACAACAGTGAGCTTTCTGTATTCCGTGTGATCTCAAGTTGGCTTAGCAGTTTGAATGGTTCTTAAGACAAACGTCCCTTGTTGAAATTCGAACTCTCATCTTTAATAGCTTTAAGGTGAAGATGTCCACTAAGTCGGTCTTATTCTTCGTCAATGTTACCCATGACGACATCTTACCATGATCCAACTAACGAATTGAAAAAGTCCCTGTTTATGATGTTTTTGGGATTTCGTGTTTTGAGTCAACTTCTTCGTCTTCTTTTCACAAGATTTTCAGGAGACTCCGACATCGGTTAAGCAAAACATTCGCTTGCCATGATCTGGTCTATTTCGTTATGATACTCTCCATTGGGAGACTCCCCCGTCCTGCGTTGAGAGTGGGCTCATAGAATTGGAAATTACCATGAATGGCCTTGGTCGTTATGGTAAACTCAAGCAGCTGCTCACCCTGCTCACAGCCCTGGCTTTCCCAATGGAATAGCTTTACTCTTAGTTCGGTTTTCTGACATCCGAATGTACGTCAAACTTCGACACCGAGAAACACCATCACCCAAGCCACAACTAGGAGCTGGGGTGTGTAATACAAAAAATGCATCCGAAAGCTCAAACGAGATTAATACTCTTTACGAGTATACTTCTACAAATATAAAAGCATTCATTACTAATAGGAAATTCGACGAGGTGAACGAACCATGTTTGCAGCCACCATTTCATGTTTTCCTTTTTGCCGTACTTATGAAGCAATTGACAGAAAAGCACTTATGAGCTGTCAAGAGGTAAAGTAAATTGTTCGCGCACGGATACTCGTGTACATCTCACCCCTTACTCTGACCCACTCACGCTATCGTTGGTCAAACAATGGTCTCATGCTGCAGCTGTGAAGTGCATTCTCTTAGATTTACACAGTAGTTAGCGATGACACTTTTTATGAAGAAGAGTGTCCTAGGATTCCTTTCAATTTACTACTCGTTATTGTTTCTCATATTTATCTTTTTATCGTTCATTGCGAAATGCAGCAAAATTTCTTAGCGACTGCCGGCTCAAATTGTTGTTTCTTCTCGGTTTTCCTTCCTTCGTTCTTTTTTGCTCATAGAGTCATTCACAGGGGATTCTCAAAAAAACTAAAATTTAGTAGAGAATTGAGATTTTATTTCTTAGTTTACTAGACAGTGGAACGATATACGAAAATTCAACATGGACGAGAAATTACGGCGGTTTCAGACAACGAATTATTCGATACAGGGAGAACTCCTATATGTCCAGACGGTCAGCTGTCAAATCCTAAGAGAGCTGTGTTTAGGGAGTTGCCGAATTTTGTTCAGAAGCATTCGGTAGTTTTGGGTATTGAAGGAAGCGAGCCGTTGCCAGACTAGTCTGGTAGAAATTCATTAACCCCGAAATAATGGAAGGCTTTATGAGTCCGATGCGGGGTCGAACCAGTTCACTTCTTGTAATGGACGGCACCCCTACCACTGCCCTATTCGTTCCGTCTCCATCTAATAACTGTATTTATTTTCAAGTACATGTTGTCTTAAACTGGTAAGTCATCAAATATTCGAATCGTCCCCCGATAATTCTACGAGGAACGCATAACTGTGACATCCATGCCTAATATTAGGAAGGATTATGGTTTGAAAATCTTACGGATCCGGGAACAACCTTCGCGGAATGAATTTCAACTCCATCTTCACGGAACATAGCGCTTTGGGACTTAAAAAGTCCACTCACTATCAACGCCGTCTACTGAGATTCTTATGGTAATCTTTAAAAAATGGAAGAAAAAAAAAATGAAATCGTTCACTAGCAATCTTAACAATCTGACTAGAGGGAGTCAGCCTGTCCCAGACTAGTATGGCACCGATTCCCCGAAGTTTGTTAAGAAAAAAGATAGTGTAGAAAAAATGCAAACAAATAAAGAGAGAAATCTTGCAGATCGACAAATGGGTTTTGATAGTATTATTTTCGCAGAGATGCTGAGATTTCTGCAAAACTGAGCACCGCAGGTGTTTGAGTTGGGCATCGAACCTGTAACTACCCTTTCCTGGGGCTAACGTGTTCACCGACACATTAAATGTGTCCTTCGTTTCTCCTTTCTGTCAGCTAGTTTTTTATCTAATATCTATTTTACCTATCTAAATATTATTTTCGTTCGTATGAATTGTATATGGGAACCTCCAGTTTCAACTTTTCATTTCCACAATACACTTTTCCTACACTTTCTCATGTGCTGTTGAATGCACTGCCTGCCGACTTCAACTTTTTTTAGTGAGGGCATTAAAAACACATAACTTCCTGTATTTACAGTAGACGCGTTTAATGGAAGTGCTTCGTATTTATTACTAATTGTTCGGGTCACGCATGTTTCCTTTCTACAGTAAAGGTCAAGATCTCGTTCGGCAACTCTATTGACCGTTTCACTGTGTAGTCAATGAAGTAGTTGTCACAATGGAGAAGTGAACAAATTAGTCCGTGGTCCGCTTGCGTTTCTGTCCTCCGTCAGTCGCAAGTCGACGGTGACCACAAGAGGTCGCAATTGAGACCGACAACAATCGCTTCCACTCCCCATCCACGGCGACACTCACAAAGGCAACCACCACTCCACCACCGTGTCCGAAGACGAATTGTCCTCGCCGTCTGCCCGCCTTCACATCCGGATCCGGTACCATATTTTTAGTGTCTCAACCTAGCTTACCAAACAGCTCACACTTTTTTACTTACAACAGTAGACTCCGAAATTGCAGCCATCCTAAGGCCTACTATTCTCTTGTGGGGTTTTTTGTTTCTAGAAAACTGCCGCGCTAACTGAAATTCAGTTTATAATTTTTTTCCTAGAGGAATGCGTGAAATCGAACTGATTCAAAACAAAACTTATAGTAGATATATCTCTGTTTCCTGCTAATCTAACCCACAGTAGTGTGAAAAATTCGAGTTCCGTCAATGGCGCTTTCCCTTTCTAATGGCGTAATGTCACGCCCTCTACAAAGTTTTGAAATCATTTGCATAGTGAGCTTCGTAAAAATGCTTCATATATACCTTTTGCAGACAAACACTGTCATAAATAATTTGATGTCTTCTTGATAAACACACGCGAGATGGTTACCATAGGATTTATTTATCCTCAAAAGCTAACTTTTCGGCGAATTTGTCCTCCTTCAGAACCTAGACACGTAAAGTTACCTGCATCCCAGGAAATCACCTGGATTTTTTTTGAACAATGAAAAAATATGCTCATCAAAATATTTTATCTACTTAGAAAGGCAGAACTGTTAAGAAAGGATTATTGTTGGTCACAAGAGAAGTTGTGATTCTCCGTTGTAGATCTTTTGAATCCACGTTTTCATCTCATTAATTCTTCATCCTAGCTAAGAACTATATAATCATTTTTCAAGGTTGCTTGATTCTTGGTCGATTTCATTATTAGGAAAGGCTTCTTCCTTCGTTTTTCTCCACGCATTTCTTCTCTGTTTTTTTCTTCTCTGAATTAACAAACAAATTTACAAACAAAAAATATTCGTAATAAATCCTACGACCGTTTTTCTATTAACTTCGGCATTGATCATGTAATTCTTCGTATTCTTGTCGAGCAAACGCGAGGTGTCATTTTTATTCTTTATTCACAAATAAGCTGGCGTTTCGACGGATTTCGCCTTCCTCAGAGCCTGGAAAGGTCAATTTGCCAGTAATTTATTCGGCCAAACACCTCCATGACCAAACAGAGAAAACGCAAAACCAAGATTTCAATCACACTGAACACAACTTTGCACCCTCACCACTTCCACTGAGTAGGTCGCGTGGAGACCAACCGCACAGAATTCACATGAAAGCGTAATGTGTTCCTCCTATCAGAATAACAGCTTTATATACTGTCCAATATCACGCGTGATAATGAGGCATTCTTCCCTGCGGTTCATTTTCGGATTTCTCGAATTAATCCAGAACGCCTCGAGAGTTTTGCGCGCTTGTGTTCTCGATTCCTACGCTAGGATCGTAACTCGTACTTCGAAGTTGTCCCCGTTATGTCTCTGCGTCCTATGAGTGCTTAGTGGAGTATTTGGTTTAAGTTTACCGACTAGATGTTCTTTCATACGCACGCAGAGTTGTCTACCCGTTTCGCCAATGTACTCGTCCCCGCACGCCTTACAAGAGATCAGATAAACTGTACCTGAACTCATGCAATCACCGTCTCTACCATTTGGGCAAATTATGCAATTTTGCGTTGCACACAGACAGTCGTATATGCGGTTACGAACCAGCTCCCGCCTAAGAGTACTCGGTGGCATTTCAACTACGTTTACCGAATTCTCTAGACCCGCCCTTCTTAAGCAGCTTTTTATACTGCACTTACATCATTTGAGATGAAGGGTAGGATAAACGGAATCTTTTTATCGCTAGAGTTGTCGTTTGGGGGGCTCGGATTTTTCCTACACCTATCCCGAGCTACAGTTTTGTAACCATTAGAAATGGTTATTTGCCGTGCCAAGTTTCGGGACTTCTCTCTCTTCTTTCTTCTCTCTTACCATGCACACGTTGGTTGCTGTTCGAAGCATGTTTCTTACAAGCGTTCTTTTTGTGTGAGAGAGGTGAGAGGAGAGGTAATGAATTAAGATATTTTTACTACTTGGTTTTCGGTACCACTTCGTAATGTAGCCATTTTCGAAAGTATTCAGTTTTTCTTGAGTTTATGTATATTCTAACTGCTTTTAGGTAGTAGTATAGCGAATTACACTTGAGTAATAGACAACTCCATTTACAGATGTTTCTTACAATTGTTATGGTTAGCGCACTGGTGAAAGTTGCTATAGTGGAGGGCGAATGGCCCAAATTGCCACTCAGTGAGTACTCGGTCGTACCTGCGCTTCCTTGAATATCCTTTTTTTTCCTTTTGCATTTCGACGGCTTTCAATGCTCCATATCGCTTAAGAGATGAGCGAACTGTCCGCACAAGCAGCTCGTCCTCGTCCTTCAAGGGCGGCCACTAGTCCACTGCCGTTCGCGGAGCAAATCGGTCCTCCTTCGTTACGAGCGAGGCGAGCAATTACACCAACTCCAACAGGTCGATTTCTTATTAAAAAAGGTTGTTTTATTTGTTTCTGAATTGTGTTCCAAGTATCGGCAATATTAACGAAATTCTTAATAACTAAGCAACTCAAGTGTGCATAAGAACGCTTTTCGTTCTGCTCGAGCAGTAGAGTTGCTCGGTGGAGCCGTTCTATTCGAGAGCAAAGAGAAGAAGCCACAATTTTTGTATGAATTCTCTATCTTTACTGATATTTAACACGAATAGCTTTTCTAGTTGTGCCATATTGGCTAGGTTTACTACTGGTAAGTAGTTGGGTTTTCACTTGCGTGAATGGGCACATTTTTGGTAGCAAACTTGAACCGTCTGCGCTATACTTTCCTGTCACCTGACTTTGCAATTTTGCCCAAGCCTCAACGAGACATATCGCCTAAGTACATATGAACGTTGTACAAAACGTACAAGTTAACCCCGGTGCGTCGGAAGCAGAGTAGTATTCGGAAGGAGAAGCTGGAAACAAAATGGAGAGAAAACATGGCGTTTTTTAAACTTAGAAAATTTAAAACTACAAAGCTGATATCATCTTTTAGATTATTACTACATATTTCAGGAACATTCCTTGCCATGACTTAGAATGTGTGCTTATCACCACAATCACCACAACTCTTCAGTTGCAGTTGTAGTACTATTATCATGGCTTTATTCTAAATATATTCCCATTAATGCGGGTTTATCACTAAAATAAAGGTTTAATAAATGTAAATAGCTCTATGTGTAAACACTTAAAGCAAAGATCTATTGGTTATTAGCAATGCCACTAATGTACCTGGATCAATTTGTTAGAAGTACTTGAAACTTGATACTTGAATGGCCCGTCCTCAATGGTTGTGCGAGCCCAGCATAACCTCCATTTTTCGGAGATTTGTTGCTTATGCCATTATGGTTTCCTGGAGTCCCGAGGTCAGCCTGGCCAAGGTCTGCTTTAGGTGTTCACCACCACAGGCAGTCGCAGCCCTTGTTGATCAGAGGAAGATTTACCACCATGCGGCTTTGATACCAAGACGGTGGTGTTCGCCATCTCTGCTGCAACATCCAATCCAAAGTGAACCCGTGCCATATCGTTTTGCTCACAGAAAGACTAATGCCTGATCAACATAGGCTGATGACAGTTTGTTATAAGAATATGTACGATGCTCCAAAGTGAAGCCACCTTGGAACACTAGAGAAAGTTAGTTACTCTGCAGTCACCTCTCTAAAGAGTTCCTCACTTAGGAAGACACACAATTCAGACATTTTCTGACGGCAACTGCTGCATAAATTGTTTCTCGCTCTGGTCGCAGTATCAAGCGTGCACAGTTTAGCTTTGAAAAAACGAAAGAGCTCGAGTAACCTAATAGAGCTTATTTTATCAACCTCATATTAGCTCATCCTCGAACGAAGGTAAATTGAAATGCTCAATAGTTTGAATCCGGTCGCCTTCGAAAAAAACTATTTTCGTCATTTTTAGTGTGAAAGAATATATGTGTAACCGAGTCTAGTTCATCATTATTCGTCTAAAGAATTTCCATCTTGTAGGGTACTGAAACAACCCAGCAGTTTACCGCGTCATCGTGGCTAGGAGGTGTTCCTCGGTGTCGGGTTGCAATGTACAGCGGGGAGATTCATCTCTTTAGCAGAGTCTCCCAAGCTGAAAAGGTTTCCAGCATTTCCACCAGAAAGCCCAGCTAGGGGTAAACTAATACTGGGATCGGCCACCGTTCTGGAATCAAATTCGCTTCATGGCGAATCTCTTTCCGATCCACAAGGGTGGCGGACGCCTGGACGACATGGAGCAGACCTTGGCTAGGCTGACATTGGGACTCCAGGAAACTACAACGGCTAAACTAGCAAAACCCCGAAAAACTGGAAATTATGCTGGGTCCTGGGTAACCAGTAAACACGGGCTATCCAAGTATCCAGGTATCTAAGTAAGGGTAGTAAAATTTTTGTTTAGAAACTCGGCAATGCATACGTCTACTTTCGGATGGCAAAAATTGGCGGGAATATTTGATATCCTCTTATTCTGCTATAGCTCAACGTGAAATTGAAAACATTTTCAATGTAGCCGACGTCTCAGTGATGCTGTCATCGTTGACGGTCGCTCGACTCAACAGTACGGAGCACCACTACGGCTGCAAAAGTACGTGCTTAAAGCAGTGAACTTAAGGGCTTATTGGGTTTTTCGACAGACAGTCGTCATTGATTTCCCAGTTCATTGAGGAGATATATTCACCTCTCTCGTGAATTCTTTTATGTAGCCATTTCATAACAATTTCGTTATAGTGAAAACAAGCAATTGTGGAAATCTCTTTAATAGATCTTCCTCTTGGTAGATTGTAACAAATGGCAAGCCAATTCCAACCATAATGTCTTATGATGGACAGACTCCTGAAAATATTGTTTACGTTTCCTAGTAAATTTATAGAGTAAACATGTGTCATCATAATGAGGCTGATGTCAAATGTAACCACAACGATGCTGAGATATACAACCACAAGATGGCTGAGATATTTGCAAAACTCCGGAGCGCAGGTATCTGCGGTGAGAACAAGCGCGCAACTGTCTTTTCAGGTGACTAGCGCGTTCACCGCGGCACCAGGCGGGTCCTTCGTTTCGTCCGTCTCTCAGCTAGTCCTATCGATCAGCGCTGTCAGCAATCACCTGTCAACGGGATTGATCTGGGGAGCCCACATCAGCATTGAACCCAGATCAATCCCGTTGACGGGTGATTGCTGACAGCACTGATCGATAGGACTAGCTGAGAGACAGACGAAACGAAGGACCTGCATGGCGTGGTGGTGAACGCGTTAACGCGTTACTCCCCGGAAAGGACAATAGCGAGCTCGTTCCCTAGCGCAGACACCTGCGGCCCGGAGTTTTGCAAATATCTCAGCACATTGAAGTTATATTTTGCAATGTATACCCTGCCGTTAAAAAGAGTAGGCAGTAAATAATAAGTTAAAATAACCTGTTAGTTCACAAACCCATAGAAGGTATTTACGCACGTCCACAAATCTGTTTATCCTGCCTGTAAGGAGAAGAATCACATAATGTGGTTATTTTCATCTAGTCCAGAAAAAAAATTACAAAATGGATCTAATCAGATTCCCTATTAGGCTACCTCTAATGAATACTTCAGCAGCTGAGAAATTGAGTATCGACAAGTTAGAGCTGAACAAAGTCAAACCGACGTCGGTAAGATGACAAAGTTTGGGTAGAAGTATTCGTTTACAGCAAAATTTTAAAAACCGTAACTTTTCGAATATCTCCCGCCAGTTCTGTTCTCGTGTTGAGCCGCTGATAACAATTCACGTCATGGTTTTACGGGAACAATAAAGTACATAACGCCGTGAATTTACTACTTTGTGCGATCTATCTGGGATAAAAATTAATAAAAATCGGTGAATAATCGGTTTAAACTTTTTTTTGAAGAGTTGGATGAACCTCATAGGTGATGGATGCAAGGAAACCAGTCGGATGCAAGAAGTGTTGGGATCTCCCCAGTAAATGTGAAAGACTCGTCGTTTGGAAAAACCCATTGGTTATTGACCACCGCAAACAATCGAAATATGTCTAATGGGTAATTTTGTTGCTGTGAAATATTTACGAAAAACCGTGCCTAAGTTGATCATGATGTTAGTAGTAATCTCTTTGTACTTTTCGGAGCGGATCGGGAAAGGTGAAAATGATTATTACTCTTTGATCCGGGTAGAATGTGCAAGATAAATGATAGACGAAGAAGCTTTTTACGTTGGTCAATCCATGATGAATGTTAAACATAAATTCTTGTCAAGTATCGCTAATTCTAGCTAATTCTAGTATCTAGGTCACAAATGGGCTTGCGGTGGCCTGCCCATGTATCAAACCAATGCTCCTGTCTTCCTAAATAACATTGCTATCAATTTTTCGACCCTGGAACGATAAAGGACATAGTAAGCGCAGAATGTTGGATCGAACCACAGACCATGGGCGTATAGCAGAGTACCGCAAACTACTGCGCTACACGTGCTCCTTGCATTAGTGTTAACTCCTTCGAATTTCTTCTGAAACAACGTAGTAATATAGGTTTTTCTACGATCACGTGTTGAAGTAGAATCACAGGAATAAAAAACCGGAAGAAGAAATGAACTTTGAGCATCTCTTCGTCTATATGGTTTAAATAATGCCATTTTCCGCCACTTTCAAGCTCTGAGCTCTTCTTCCACTTTCGGCATGCTCCTAGGTGTGTCCTCCGCATTTCCGCTTATAATTTGAATGTTCCTACGTTCATATTACCATTGTTGGCAACACTGCTCGTTGCCGAAAATCAACTGTTGGAGATACGGAGATTTGGGGGAGAATGCACTTTAAATAGTGCAAGTGCTGAAAAACGAGATGAAGAAAATTTTAAAAGCTTGCTTAGTCTTCCAAGGATTGGAATGGGAAAGATACCGGATATCATGGATATTGGAAGGAATGGGAAGATAGTGCCGACGTCGTCGTAACAACCACCAACATTACTAGTATCAGGATCAAATCAGTAACAATTAGTTTTACGAATATAATTAAACTGAAATAATAATATTTAATTAAATGGAAACTATGAAGCTGATAAAACAACAGGCCTAAAACCTTCAGGTGGTTCGTGTTCTTCACAGGGCCCATTGTTTGCACTGCTGATACCAATAAGGATGGCTTTGAGGTCACTTGACTTGAACAAAGGGCCTCCACTATCTCCCTATAAATAGCGCCGACTAGCAAAGTTAAAGGATTTTATGAGTTATTTTTTAAGTTATAAAGCTAAGTTATAAAGCTTTCCATCACTTTTTTAATACTGAACAATTGTCAACTTACACGGCAAATAGACTTTCCACTGGTGAGTGTAAGGATTTCGTTAGACCAATTGAGCCTGTAGTAGGTCAGATTAACAGAGTGGAGAAGACGACGAAGTTTGTCGTATGCTGAAAGAACAACAACCTTTTTTGGCTCTATTCGCACAGTCTTTCTTTCCAGCTGCTGTGCTTACGATTAAAGCCGTATCCAGCCACCACAAAATTCGTCGGTAATTCTTCCTTTTCTGTAGGCATGCAAATTGGCACCCCATCCACATAAATATTTTCTGAGATTTCCGCTACGGCTATGTCGCGACAAAGGTCGCAGGGATTATAACCAGGATGAATGTGCATCTGTAAAGTGGAAAAGCGACCAGGACGAACGATTGGCTGTTCGAAAGTCACTTATGACAAATGCGTCGACTACTGACTTCTTTTCTAAGTTTCGAAAAAGCAAAAACACATTTGCATAATAACGGTAGAAAACGTGTTAGTGAGCTACTTTAACAATGTTGTGTTGAGGAGTTTCGTGTGAGCACGACGGTGGAAATCTGCAGTGACTTCCAACATAAACGCTGATACTCGTCTCGTCAATTCGTTCATATAGAGTGCTGAAAAGCATTGGAAATCTTGTGTTCTTCGTTTCTTATCAAATTTATTTCATTCCACTAATTAACGGCGTCAAGATCGTCACGAAAGCAGAGTAGAAACAAACGTAGCGTTGAAGCCGCTTTGACACAACGAATAGTAGTTCGGAACGTTTCTTGTGAAGCAGTGAGCAGCTGTCAGAAAATGACGTGGTGAGATCATTACTCCAGTACATGCTGATAGTAAACATCTCTTCATGTTTGATTTTGGTTGCTTGTGGTTAACATTGCCCTAGAGGTAGCGAGATCGTGAGAAAAAAGCCCTTACCCTGACGCGGGGCTCTCAGTGAAACGATCCATGGATATTCGCCTTCTTTCGCTGCCACTCCACCCAGCGATCTTCGCTGGACACTTCTGCCTGAAAATTTGTATTTGATCCTGAGTTTTTACAGCGTATTTCTATACCAGTACTGTTGAAAGCACAAAAGCGCTATTCGAGCGACTGAGTGTTAGGGAACTCCGCTTTCTTTCTGGACGGAAATGTTGCGGCTATTTTTTCAATAATTAATGGCGCGGAAGGTTTAATTCTCTACAAATCAAGCGGTTTCTCTGCTGGAAAAGAGGTCAATACAAATTTTAGGTGCTGCACTACAGAGCTATTTTTACACAAGGGCTTGAGGTCGGAGTACGCCGATCTTATATTCTTTTAGTTAAAATCATTCAACTGAACTTCTTCAAATGTTCACAGCAAAAACATTTTTTTACTTGAAGTGCATTTTTTTAAAAGATGCTGTGGAATACGTGCATGTTGGCTGATTCCACACCCACTAAGTAAAATTGTGAAAGCATAGGTTGTCTAAGAAAAGCTCCATTTTTCCAAAGACGCAAACAACCACCAACGGTTAAAAGCTATGAAAGGTCTAGCTGGGTTACCACTACATTCCAGAATTATAAGAAGATTTCAACATCTATGATCAAGACAAAGTCCTCAATTTCCAACAGAATTCATGAGCATACTCGAACATATTCACGGGTGACGTACGCAAGAGAATGAACCGGATGAAAGAAGTGCGAGGATTGACATAAGATTTGAAGACGAGAAATATAAAAACTGAATAAATAAGGATTGTAACGAATTGCCTCTGTACCCACTGTAAAAGCGTTTCCCGCAGTAAATTTGATTCCAGAATCCCTCGAGGTCGCTAATTTTACCCGAATACCCTAGCAGGTAAGAAGCTCCGTGAGAGACGGTTGCAGTAAGAAGCAGCACGACAACAATGTTCATAGCCGAAGAAGGTCCGTGCCCTCGGTGACGTTGTAGACTCTGTAAATCGCTAAGTTTTTCAGAAACGGTAAACTATACTAGACTACACATACGGCTCTCATATGAACAAGTTTGAAAACTTACCCAAGAATCTTAAGTTGTAATTTTGTAAAATGGATCTATAGGATATTTAGAACGAGGTTTACTTTTTCACAAAGCGAAATGTAAAGAAATGACTACAACTCTTCATTTATTATTTCTTACAGCAATCTGACATTTGGGAACACCGTTTTTTAATCAATAGGCATATTTTGTGCTGTAATGGGTGGATAATTGCAAGGTTAGACACAGCAGCTGGCAAAAATAGGAAAACACGAAATGTAAGAGTTGAAAGGGATAACGGGACTTAGTACAACCGGATCGAAATTTGATTCACGACAATGCCATAACGATGCTATATCACCATGAAGAACCCTTAATCAGGGTGATTTTCAATAATTTTGTTGTATTCGTGAGCTCATAGGAGAATGTTCTTGTTCTTGTGACTAACTATTCGCCTTCTTCGAAGTAGCACTGAAGTGTCCTTTAATTCTGTTGAAAAAGAAACGGTAATCATCGACGTATCAGACGATCAGGACATTTCAACACATGGGACAATAATCTTCCGTAATTTCTTCAAAAACTAAACATCATCTTAAAAACTAAGACTAAATTATTATACACAGATATCTTATACATATGGGTCGATTTATACTTTTCTTCCTTTATACAATTCTAACACGATAAAACTTACTTCAAGTGATCAATCGAAAAAGGTATTGACCATTTTTGCTGAGGTTTATTCAATGAAAGTTGCTTCGAAAAACTGTTGAATCGTTGTGTGATAGCTCGTGTGATACCGGCGGCTACACGATGCATTACTCGCCTAAAGTAGACCATATTGGAGGCGGGATTCGATCAACACCAATTCTGTTTTAGAAGGTTCCTCCGATTGAAATTCTTCATTTGAGCGGTGCTTTCTCCACTGGGTTCAACTCGATGCCAAAACGAATAGCCACGTTAGGACAACGACCAGCCGTGGACTACCGACAAGAATCAGTCCAGCTTTGAAGAAGACGATGATGTCGAGACGCTAGCCGAATAAATCTTTTTGTAAAACTTGTGCTTGCTTAAAATTCGAAAAAGGAAGGCTTACTTATTTGGATACTTCGATGGCTCGTCTTCCCTGGTGAGATGCGCAGCAGTACATTTCAGTTCTTCTGTCTCTCAAGTAGTCGTCGTCAATGGCGATGGTCTGCCGCGAACATGGTTACCTCCGCCACGTTCATACCGTACGCCTGAAATCATTGCTGTCCGCGAGAGAAGATGGTTGACGTTGATCAAAGCACTTCCACTTGTCGTTGGTCTTCTAACAAGACGTTTAAACTCTCTTGGAGTCTCCTGTGCTTGACCTTTCCATCCATGTGTCCTCTGTTCTTTTTATTACGTAACCGCCCATCACCATTTCGCTATCGATGTTATTTTTCTCGATCTCGAACATGTTGTAGATTTCGCAAATCCGAACTCCGCATTCCGGCTGGACGTTCTGTGTACTGGTTAAGCTTTAGAAGATATTCGTATGAAATGCTGAGATATTTGCAAAACTCCAGACCACAGGTGTATGCAGTGGTATCAGCTTTCCCAGCATCTTTTTTGCCTTTTTTGCCTCCACTGCATACACCTGTGTTCCCGAGTTTTGCAAATATCTCAGCATTTCATACGAGTTATATTTCGCAATATAACCTGCCATTAGGAAGAAAAAAAAAGGCAGTAAATAAAAGAGTTAAGATTGTGATTATAACTAAGCCTCAGCTTAACTGGGTTCAATGCCGATATTGGCTCCCCAGATCAACCCCGTTGACGGGTGATTGCTGATGGCAAAAAAGATCGATAGAAGTAGATGAGATACACGCAAAGCGAAGGACCCGGATGGTGTAGTGGTGAAGTGCGCTGCTCCCCGGTAAGGACAACAGCGCGTGTTCGTTCTCCACTGCATACACCTGTGGTCCGGAGTTTTGCAAATATCTCAGCATTTCATACGAGTTATATTTCGCAATATAACCTGCCATTAAGAAGAAAAAAAGGCAGTAAATAAAAGAGTTAAGATTTAGAAGATATTGTTTAAGTTTTCTTTGAGTGGGCACGGAATTGTTTACATGGTTGAGGTGTTAGCCAACGTCTCTGTTGCATAACAGTTCGCCAGAAGAACTGCTAGGCCAAAAAAGCTAAGCGAAGAGTCCAAGATCGGTTAGTTGGTCATTGGCTCCTTTGAACGGTCCGAATTCGGGCCATGCTGCTCTCCTTCTTCTCCTTAATTCTTCCATAATGTTGTTCTCCGTGTTAATTGAACGTCAAGGTAAACTAAGAGGTTTCTGTAAGCAGAGAACCATCCAGTTCGATTTGTTCACCTTGGCAACGCGGTTCTTCGTTAACTAGGTCCTTGTCCTATTTGCATGCGGTCCAATTCTCTTTCCCACTCTGTCGAGTTTATTAAGCATCGCCTCTCGCTTCACTAGCACTCCTCGAAAACATGATAATACCATATCGGTGAAACAAAGATTTGATAAAAATTTTCTACGCTTCTCATGCTTATCGGCTAACGTCGTTGTCGGTTATAGTGATGTAATCAACAGCATTGGCAATATTACGTCGCTTTGAGGAGCTGCTTTTCTTTGGCTTTGGGAGGAGGTCGATTGAAGAGGTGTATTTCTTGCTGCAGTTTCGTGGCAGCTGGATATAGCCTCGTTCGTAAACAAGCACAGATGGGAACATGTGCAGATAAGACTATAAAGCCCTGTTACTTATAGATGTAATGATGTCGATCCTAACATATTTTCTCATTCTTTCCAACGCAACATGTGAGACCGAGAAAAGTGGCGATTAATGTAATCTGAATAAATCATAAAAAGGAGGCCTTACCGTAAGCTTCCTCTCTTGGTGTCGTTTGCCATTTGCACCAATTTAAGTGCATTATCTAACCTTCTATTGCTCTAACAGTTGATTTTATAGGGAAAGGAGGCGTAACCAGCAATGATATCATGAATACTTATGAAAACAATGAATTTGCGATAGATATCCAACACGCGCATTGAGAGGTACAGGTGAGCTATTTCGGAGAAAAATAAGCCCGATTATAATGAATAATGTAGAGGAATTCATCTAGGAGATAACGTAGGTGTGTCTGACTAGCTTGGCTAATTTCCTACTTTTTTACTATTCGCTCAATACAGAATTTTGGCTGTAGACCAGCGTGGAATTCAGGTGTGGATAGATGAATGTGCCAACACATGCAGACTGTATCTGAGTTTTGGCACAGAGCACCAGGAATCTGCTTACCTGGGTCCACGAATCCACCTACGTCTCAACGCTCTAAATTTATTTTTATAGGTTCCACTTTGGAGAATACAATTTAACTGGACGATGAAGTCGACTAGGACTTCGAAAAGCGGATAAATTTTATGTTCGATTTGAGTAACACTTCTATCTTATAAGAGCTTGGAGTCACCATATAACTGTTAGTGTAAAAGAGCAGTATGTCAGTGAAACGACATTTCTAACATAATAAACTTTTATCGGACTGCGTTTGAGCACCTTCGCCTACTTCGGAGTTGTTCAGAGTCGATGAATTCAAGATAGTCATTGTGGCTATATGGGTGTTCCATTTCACACCAAGCTGAATCCAGTGGAGAGAGCACCGCTCGAATTGGGGTCTTCACTCAGTGCTATCCTTTTATACGGCAGAGATGTTGGTCGATTCCTGCAATCCAGCATGCTCCGCCTTCTAGCGGAGAATGCGTCCTGCTGCTCTCAGCAGTTCCTTTGCTGGGATACAGTGTGGCGGTATCTAGAAACCCGACCTTCATTGAAGATCATCAAGAATTATTAATAACTTCCTACATGATTTCACTTCGCACTATGAGCATTACAAGCGAAAGAAATTATGTGAGTGGCGAAGGAGAAGCAGCAAATTAAAAGAACAACTAATGAAGACTCGAATCAGATAGAGGTGTCTAGCTATTTTTTTTTCCTATCGTGCTTTAAAACTTCATGTAGGATCCCGAGGTCTATAGCTCAAAATTTCATTCGCATGGAGAACAAAGCCGTAAGTCTTATGCTGGTAATAGATGACAACAGCTTCGAAATACATTAACCGAAATTCTGCCAATCGAATTCCTTCGCTCCTAACTCAATCAGTTTATTCATGTACGAAGATGCTAAACACGAATTCAGTGAACAATTACAGCGCCACAATCATGCTGAGATATTTGCAAAACGCAAATCTCCGTCCAGATTTGTCTGGAACCGCGATTGCTCTTTCCGGTGCTCACGTGTTACCCTCTACATCACTGAAGCCCTTGGTTTTTCATTCTCCCCGCCAGTTCCAATTGAGTGTAATAATGAAACATTAAAATAAGGTAAGAATTTGCCCTTCCGAATTCAGTAATTTAGAAGGGGAAATGTACATCAGCCTCCCTTATATACATTGGAATGCAGTACTGAATAATTTTTGGAACATATTTATTTATATGGTCCTGTAAACTGATTTTCTTTAGCTGATGTGAGGTTGGTATAGGTCTTCGTTGTCGCTGTAGTTGTTGTTCTTGTTGGTCGATGGCTGACGTTTCGGTGATTTCGCCTTCCTCAGAGCCTAAACGTCTTTTATACAAGAATACTTCAATTATTCGGTGAAAAAGGGCTGAGGTATTAATGAAGATCAAACTTTCAAATAGACGCCATATTGAACAGAAAGGCCACTCACCGTGATGTTACGAGTGGGACTGGCCCACGCGCTGCTCATGTGGACTCGCGAGTGAGACACACCCAGAGGTTAAAATATCATTCTGAAATAAGGCGTCAGTTCACGTGTGATAACGAGGCATTCGTCCTTCCGGTTCATCTTTGGATTTTTGAAATTTATCCAGAACGCCTCAAGAGTTTTGCGCGTTGATGTATTTGATTCCTGCGCTAAGATCCGCACATTCACTTCAAAATCATCGCCGTTGTGCTTTTGTGCCCTATGCGTACCTAGAGGGGTGTTTAAACGGATGTTCTTTTATGCGGACACAAAGTGGTCTACCCGTTTCCCCGATTTCCCTCGCCGCATGCATTACATGAGATCAAGTATATTATACCTAAACTCATGCAATCCCCGTCTCTACCGTTAGGACAGATCATACAGTTTTCTGAGTTGCACAAACGATCATAAAGACGGTTTCGAACTAACTGGCGGCGTAGGGTGTTGGGTGGGATGTCAACAATCGTTACATAATTTTCAAGATCACTTTTTCTTAAGCACTTTTTAATGGCGTGATTTACTTCATTTGATATGAAGAGTAGCTTAAAGGGGATCTTACTTACGTCCGAAACAATATTTTAGGGAACTACCCTACGTTTTTGTCTAATCCGAGTGGTTTCTACTTCGTAGCCATTGGAAATGGCTATTTTTCGTGCCTGGTTTTTGCGATTCGTTCCTTTCCTCTTCTGTGCACACATTGGTAGCCGTTTGGAAGATGTTTTTGATGAGTGCTTTTTTCATGTGTGAAAGGAGAGAGGAGAGGTATTGAACTAGTGTGCTTTTCCTACTTAGCTTACGATAACATTTTATTATATAGCCACTTTCTGAAAACTCTATTTGGATTGTGATCTCGCGCCTTATTTTAAAATGATTTTTCGAACTGGGCTTTTTGATCAATATGGCGTTTTTATACGTTTTAACTTCATTAATTCTGTAGATATTTCACCCAATATAATGCTACTGTTACATAAAATACGTCCAGGCTCTGAGGAAGACGAAATCGCTGAAAAGTAGGCCATCGACCAATAACAACAACAGCGACAACAACGAAAACACACCAATCCCACATCGGTTCGACAAGTTTATGAGATCTTCTGATAAAGTGATAGAGTGGAATTGTTTAACACATTTGCAACAACGTGTGATTATCGGTGTTGGTTTCTCGAAACCTAATGTCTCTCCGGTTGCGGCCTGCATTGAGCTCAAAGCGCGTCGTCCATTGTAACCAGCAAAGAAGAGACAGCGAGTACATTTCTCATTAGCAACAATCTCGATGTTACTCAATAGCACAAAAATAAGATCGCTTTGGTTTTCACGTTTTTTGTATTTGTGTCTCATGTACAAAATAATACCTCTCGAAATAAACCAGACTCCTGTAATGGGTAGGCTTTCGACTGAGCGTAAAAGTATGGCAAGGAACTCAGGCCCTTCCCTAAAGTGGTCATATGCAGAGATTTCAAGGACTACATGAATGCTTCCAATGCCATGTTGAAATGAAAGCGATAGAAATTACGACAAGTTTATGTAGTTTATTTATAACACCTTGCGACTTTTCAGTTTGAATTTCATGTGTTTCCAATATTTCAGCAACTTCAACGTTTCAAAATTCTTTCTCTTTTCGGGACGGTTTATTTCCGAGTAGCGTGTGACCCTGTTCTTTCTTTTATCGACATCGCCTAGTCCAGAACGGGGTCACCAAGACGAGGTCAGCGTGAGAGTGCAGGGAAACGAGTTCGGGGTTTCCCCTTTAATCATCTACAGTCGAGTGACATCGATGCCAGTCACCGATGGTGGTTATCAGCCGGGCCGATAGTGTTGTTTCCCCTCTCGACCACTCATCACGTTTCTCCTTGGTGGTGTTGATGTAATAACCTTCTACATACGAGTTACTTATCGACTTATTTTTGATTTAGCTTAGCAGTGTGTTAAATTACTTTAGGGACATCTAGTGGGTAGTTTTACCTTTCATATATTAAAGTTAGTTTTCGGCCAAAGACTTTACAATTGCTTTTAGATTACTCTTTCCTATATTGTTTTATATTCATATTTTTTAGACATAAACAGCAAAAATGAAGTCAAAGGGTCAGCTTAAATAAGTTAATTAGCGCTTTGCTTTGCAAGCACGTTCACCTGGTTTTGCTAAGTCTCTTACCTATGTAGCTGGAAGTCTTCTATGAGTTCCTCTTAGATGCGTGAGGTGATGAACATTCTGTATTGTCATGGTCTCGGATCGTCGATCAACAATCGAATCAGCACCAGTCTGATGGAGTACTTCCGTAAAACACCGCACTATTTTGAACGGTACTGAAAGTTAAGTCCGACTTTTTTTTGTTTCAGGAGAAAAAGAAACACCTCATTTTCAAATACTATCATCGATATCTCCATTGATTATTTCTTACTACGTCGACTGTTAACGAAAATATCAACAGTAACTCAGCCGCTCACGGTCAATTACAGATTACTTTATCGTAATCCTGGCAGTCGACACGTTTTGTGGAATATCTCGGAATGGCGAAAAGATATTGAGAAACGAGTCGGTTAGTTTTCACTTCGGAAATCCTAAGAATAACCCTGAGAGTTTATGCCGTTGATCACACGAATCATTGCGCCACCAAAGCACACTAGGGCTCCGATTTCGAGGCCGTGCTGTTTTTCACAAGCAAATCGAACATAAATTTGAAATGTCCGTACAAATATTGGCTGTTGATACAAATATTTGATCGTTGGCACTTGAGCGGTCCGTCTACACAAAGAAACATGTGAAGCTCAGAAAATTTCCATTTAACTGGTACTGTGCTAGTTTGAAAGGTTTCTGCCTGAAGTCAAGAGAAATTCACGCAAGGGCATTGCTAGATCTTCACCATATGGAATTCTCTGCTCATGTAAATCACTTAAGAGCCTTCCGATCCTACCATTAGATCCCTACCAGGGCATGTGACGATTTCTAGCATTAGGTTTTCTTTACTAGTAGATGTGTTTCGAATGGAAAAATAACATTTCTTCTTAGCTTGGGTAACTCTACTGGGATAAAGATCTAAGGTAGATTGATGTCGGACACCTAGAAACACTTCCCAACCACGGTGACATTAGTATTTTATTTTTGAATAGTTTGTTCCACATATAATAATGTTAAAAGCGCTCAATATTTTTTTCTTACTTTAAATGTTGAAGGTTTAATCTATGTATTTCAGATGGACAAGAATGGGTGGTTATCGCTAGTAGTGCCGGGTGCCACGCAGCACTTAACGCGGCAAGGAATCGACCTGGTAACATCAAGGCTTGTTCATTTTTGATTAACGAGGACTTTTAATAAAAATGCTACTTAGATGACCCATTTTCACAAAAAGTGAGAGTCTAGTACTTCCATTTCCTTCGTAATCCTGCATAGTTAATCGATAGAGGTCATTAGATTCACGCATGTATTCGCATGCTGCTTTATGCTTGCTATATGTCCACTTCTCTTCGTTAACATGCTGAATGTTTTTCGAGTATCGTTCTTTTTCTGGAAGCACAAGAGAGCTATGTGAGGACATTTGCTTTTCCTCATCACCGGCAGCTGTCATCTCTTTGCAATCAGTACTGGGCTAACCGATCGGGCACTATCGGTACACCTGACTTCGAATACTTTGATAAAAAACACGACTTAATCAGCTGCTTCTCAAGCATCTCTACAGAGGGAATGTTCGTGCCGTCTAACCCTATTCTAACGAAAATACACCTAACCTTCAGGTTATTCGAATTTGCAACCGCCAAATACTGTTCATACGTGTTCTTTAGTAAATTCAAACAAAAATTTTGAGAAATCTCAAAATTCGAGTGAAAATCGAAGGAAAAACTTTGTTTCTAGGGATTATTTTTATTCTGCCCTGGTGTCTCGTTATCATTCGACTATGTAGACAACATAATTCCCGGAGGTAGTGTTGTTCTCAGAAATGGCCAAACTCTTATCCATCCGGCTTCGCGAGGAGGACATGAAGCGTTAGTGGATCGTGAAAATCTTCAACACTATTTGGATGTAAGTGACGTGATTAACTATTGCCTGTAACTATTACATAGCAATGTTTTAGTTTCTATTTACTCCTTATTATTTTTTCAGGGGAGGCTACAAAGTAAAATACAACTACCGAGATGTTGATACATCAGCAAAACTCAGAACCTCAGATGGACATCGAACCCGTGATTACCGCACCAGGGGCTGATGTGCGATCCACCACATCAATATGCTTGGTTCTGCTAACCATTCGTGTTGACGGCTGATTGCCGACGGCACTTAAAGAGCAAAACTGGCTGATGGAGAGCCAGAACAAGCGCATCGGTTGGTATGGTGGATAGCACATGAGCCCTCGGTAAGAGTAATGGCGGGTTTGAAGCACAACTGAGGTTTCGAATTCTGCTCACATCTCAGCATGCTTGTGGTTGTATTACGTAAGACCTAATAAAATTTCTACGGTTTTTCCAATCCATCAGAATTTCCCTTTCGGTTTTCTACAATGAGACCATACAGAAACTTAAAGAGTAATACAACCACAACGTTGCTGAGATATTTGCAAAACTCTGGACCGCAGGTGTCTATGGTGGGGAACGAACGCGCTATTGTCCTTTCCGGGGAGTAACGCGTTCACCACCACACCATGCGGGTCCTTTGTTTCGCCTGTCTCTCAGCTATTTCTATCGATCTTTACCAAAATTTCTACGGTATTTCCAATCCACCATCTTTGCCAAAGATCGATAGAAATAGCTGAGAGACAAGCGAAACAAAGGACCCGCATGGTGTGGTGGTGAACGCGTTACTCCCCGGAAAGGACAATAGCGCGTTCGTTCCCCACCGTAGACACCTGCGGTCCAGAGTTTTGCAAATATCTCAGCAACGTTGTGGCTGTATTTCGCTTAGTACCCTGCCGCGAAATTATAGTAGGCAGAAAATAAAAAGGTATAACATTAAAGAGTAATGTTTCTCGTACCACCTCTTTAGTATTTCTGGACCATAATTCCTCATAAAGACAACGTTCCCACTTTGTACTTTTATTCGCTTTTCATATAATCTCCTATGGAATTCGTAGCGATTAGTAGCGAAGAACGTGACAATAATCTTACCACATAGGATCTAACATGAGTGGGGACGATTGGCCAATGTGGATTGGTATTAATATATTTTCTTCCTAATTATTCATTTTACCTCGGAGGTTCTCTGCTGCACGTTGTGTACTGAATCGATAGCTCACCCAATGTAGATCGTTGTACTTGGGGTTAAATCAGAAAAGATATTTACCCTAATAATATGCAAAAAGTGTTTTTTGAGCGAGTTCGTTTGTCAAACCACAGACACTGTTGCAGGTGAACAGGTAACAACAATAATAAAAATACTGCAGATCAGGACCGTACTAAAACATCCCTGCTGACTACCTTTTATGCCCATATAGTAGCGCAAAGATTTCCTATTCATAAGAAGAGTATACTCGTATGTAGGATGAAGGGGCCATATAGGCATGCATGGGTCGGTTTCAATTCACAACGAGAGCAGCAAAGAATTTGTTGTCGATTGGATGCAGCAGACACATGTATCCATGTGTTGTATTGTAATATTTCAGAATTAATCTGTGGTTTTCTTATCCTCCTTCCCATTCTCTTTTCACAGAGTTGCGTGACAAAGACAGACGGACCGATTGATATTCGGTGTCCAGTGAGCATTATCCACGGAACGAAGGACCAGGTAAGAAAAATTCTAATAGAGTTTTGTCACTGCTATTACGCAAAGGGAATAATAGATAAATATGAGGAGGACGCGTAAAGAACTGCAGCCAGTTTAGCAATTAGAAGGATGACTCAATATCAACACCACCAAACTTTAATACCTAATCAACAACGAAGAACATCGAGACAAAAGTATAGAAAATGCATATATCCATGTAAATGCAACAAGAATAGAAGAGCTACTTACCTATTTGGCTTTGGGTGAACTCTAAAAGTAGAAATCATCTGGACATACCAGGAAGCGTGCTCCATCCATGCATTAAAATAAAGGATAAAACTCTTGGCGTTGATCTAACCCTGTGGGATGCGCTCTGCGTTCGACTTCGTTAAGCATCGTTGGAGGTTATTGAATGTATATTCGGCCTCTATAATGACATGCGGTGGCTTAACGATGTATCCGACCAGTGCTGGTAACCTCGCAGACGAGTCTGGTACCAATTTTCCGACCTCGGATAGATGGAAGGGGTGGTGGGGCAGGGGCGCTGGGATCGATCCCATACGTATTGCAGAGCGCATCTGACCACTGCGCTACACGCGTGTCCATTTATTACCAGTGCTAGTAGGAACGAGTTGTGCCGATGGTGCAGCATAACACTTACTCTATAATTTCTCTTCTTGGCTAATCTGCTACTTACCATCCTTCTCTTTTACTCGGTTTTTCTACATAGACTATAGTTCAGCTTCATTGGTTCTCAAACCACTTTATTAATTGGAAAATAGTTCCCCAAGGAAAATTTCAACAATTTTAAATCGAAAGTGTTACGTCCAAATGCTCAAAAACAAGGAAAACTGCAAAGAAGTTCTGCTTGCAGTCAATTTCCGAGTGCATCTACTAGAATTTAGTTGGTGCCGTACGAAAATTCAATACTACTATCAAAGCGGCTACTCTCCTCCGACATCGATCTCACTTTGATTCCAGGAGGATCACATTTCCTTAACGTAAGAACATCTGAAGACGTTCTAGTTAGATATTACTGCAGAGAAAAAAGTAGTGGTCAATACACAGGTGGATGAGTTGATAATCGAGAAGTTGGAACGATTCCTCAAGACTGTGGTACGGTACAAAGAGCGCTTAAGGACACAAATCCATGCTAGCCTATGATCTTCTTAATGTACGTAACAGTATGTTGAATCAATAAAGCTTTCAAGATATAGAATCTAGGTGTTGAATCTTATAAAGACAAGTGAAAAAAAACGAATACAATGTCGTCACTTTTTATTTACTACCTACCCTTCTTTAATTGCAGGGTATGTGAAATATAACCATAATGATGCTGAGCTATTTGCAAAACTCTGGACCGCAGGTGTCTGCGGCGTGGATCGAACACGCTATTACCCTTTCGGAGGACTAATGCGTTCTTTGTTTTGCCTTCCTCTCGGCCGCATTATTGACCTTATTGTATTATTGAAGAAGAATATAACTCCTACGTGATATATACTCCATTCGTTTGGTAGTGTTAGTAACAGCGCAGCAAACATCCTACCCCAACCTTACACACTTGCCACCACAAGTCAGTTATCGCTGAGCAGAGACCCAGTATGCAGCCCCATTTTTTGAGGCGATTCAAGGCAGTGTCGCTCTTAATCAATGCCCAACCATCGGAGTTGACACCGTTGTAACTGCTTAACGAAGATTTGGATTCGTTTCCAAATTTGTTAATAAATGTAGAGATCAGACCTTCAGCAATCGCGAGGTTTTTAAACAGCATACATTTACTTCCATAAAAAACACAATACAATACAACGCTAGCTGACATTTCGCCTTCTTCAGAGCCTGGAAGGGTATGCTGGTATACAATCTACTAGGCCAAACGCTTCAATGACACTTACAAAAAGACGAAAGACTCTTTGGTAATTACACCATCAACAACTTCTTGAAAAACCCACCGCTTTTTCGTGACTTCCAATGAGGAAGTTTAGAACAGCTGATTATAGTCGCATGTGGTTGACGACTGCACCATTTCACATCAGAGATTGATGCGAACATACGGGATCAGGTCCCGTATGACCTCCGGGCATTCATCCCTGCTATTCATTGCAGGGTTTTTGGCATTGATCCAAAAAGCCTCAAGAAGTTTTCGCGCTGGTGTTTTGGACTCCTGTGCAAGGATATTGACTTTTACTTCAAAATCGTCTCCGCTACGCTTTTGTATCCTATGCGTGCCTAGTGGGGTGCTTCGTCTTAGTTT
>UYYA01005195.1:0-34323 GCA_900624975.1 Angiostrongylus costaricensis | reverse complement strand
ATCCGCCGAAACGTCAGCTCATTTGTGAATAAAGAATAATAACACCTCGCGTTTGCTCAACAAAAATACGAAGAATTAAAGTTATGGTTATTTAGAGCTTGCATTTAAAATCGGATATTTTATTTGTTGCAACCTATACATGTATGTATATATGTAAGATCTTCACACGAACAAAAAAGTTACCATGATCAACACCCGACTGGTCCGCTTGATCGCTAAGAGAATGTGGAGGAAGCAACATTTCCACTTCGTTCCAGTCGCCAAGCCAAAACTTCGTAGTGGGATGCGCTTATCCAAATGACACTAAAAGCTCCACACTTTTCTTATCAAAATTGTACTTTTCTGTTTTCTGGAGATGGATAGGCAAGTTTTCGGCCCCATCCAGAATGATAGGTGAATTTCTTCCTATCCACTCTCCAGTCACTTTGTTGCAAGCTTCTGACCAATTTCTCGTGTTGCCCTCTATTTTGAACCCCCTAGCCAATTCTTGGGGATAAAGGATAAAAAAGTATAAAGCTCACTGCATTGATCAGTCGCTGAGAGATGCGCCACTCATTCGACTTCATCAATCATCGTTGGAAGTGACTGAATGTACAAATGCTTTCTGGGTATAATCGGTAAAACCTTTCTAAGAACTAGTTGGAAAACGACCGTCTGTAAAGATTTATCAGTTCTGCTTCTTTGTGAAACTTCCATGCAAATCTACTAATTAAGGAACATCTGTGATAAAATGCAAGCCGTTTGTTTCCTTCGAATGTGACCCGTCTTCACGTTCTGTTTGAATTCGGCACTTTTAATTCTGTTCGCTGCAGCGTACTCTTCACCTATCCACATCTTCAGATTTCCGTGTTGGTTCGAGTTTGTCTTTTCACTGAATATCCTTGGATGCTCGGGAAGTTGATTCTCTCTAGACTTTTGAGATAACTGCGTTAGGGCGTCCTCAGCTCTCTTCCAAAGGCAGTCATTGGCGTTTTCAAATGGATCGGAATGAGCGTTCTTGCGACCATCTGTACATTACTGCACAGCATCTTCAACCACTGCGTCATCTGCGAAAGGGTGTTAAAACAAATTTTGTGATGACTGTTTAATGCAATCACTCGATCTACCCTTTCTTTATTTTATTCTAGTTGCCCAAAGTTGATAGTAACCTCATCTGCAAACTAGAAACGAATAGTTATCCTTCCGGAATGGATTCTACTGTTTGTCATGCACGACTCCATCACAATGTTCTTTATCAACGACGAAAATAAACGCAGCAACCGTAAGAACACTCACTCGTCCGTAGGTGAATAGAACCTAACAGTTGGACCTAAGAAGCTAAACCTTTTACATTACAGTATTCCGTGAACCAGTCGAATTACCCATTTGGGAGACGAACTTCAAACGTCTCACCTATCAGAACGACAATGTGGAGCTCATCATAAATGAAAAGGGAGAACTCTGTAGGTCATCGTTGACTAGTTTGCACGCTTTTCGTTTTACTTTTATACTTTCATGAATCATACGCTTTTGTTAAAGACATCTTGTCATTAAGTCATGGTAGGAAAACAGTATACTTTTCTATAATAAAAAAATGCGTCGTTTCTATGTCATTCACATAAAATCCATCTACATACATTATGACGATTTAGCAGCTTGCTTACTTGAATAGCCGTTCCCAATGGCTGTGCGGGCCTCAGCATAATCTCCACTTTTCGGAGATTTGCTGATTAAGCCATTGTGGTTCCCTGGAGTCCCGAGGTCAATCTGGCCAAAGTCTACTCCAGGTCTTCCACCACAGGCAGTCGCAGTCCTTGTGGATCACAGAAAGGTTTTCCACCATACAACGTTGATACCAGGACGATGGTAGATCCTGGTATTGATTTACTTTTAGATAGGCTTCCTGTTGGAAACACCGGACTCCTCAGCTTGGGAGACCCTGCCAGGAGGATGAATCCCCGTTGTACATCGCAGCGCGACACCCAGGAACACCTCCCAGCCACGATGAGACGGTAAACCGTTGGGGATTTAGCAATTAGCAGATATCAATTCAGTTAGTCATTCGATGACCAGCAGCGAAAGCAATAGCTAGAGCATTCGTATAGGCATTTAAAGTGGCTGAACAAAATCGACTTATAATCGATTTCAGGGATTTGGTTGATGGGCCTGGTGATCGGATTGACGATCGTCTGCATACTGATCACCATCATTACGTGTTGTTACTGTTTGATGAGAACTGAATCTAACATGAAACGTATGTTCTTGGGCCGATTTCATGTTCACAGTGAAACAAGACATGCATTTTTTACAATACTACTGTTATTTTTGTAGCCGGGTTTGTATTTCTGTGCGAGATTTACCAATCATGGGATAAGTTTCCTTTTCTTAAATGGACGAACAAGATAGTTTCGACTTCAACGTGTAACGTTTTTGGGGTTTGTAGGTGTTCTATTGATAAAACAGATACTCCTTATTCTTTGGATATCTTGTATTCTCAGGCATTCAGATTAAGTACAGCCGTGGACGTCATTTAAGCTTTAGGTACAAGATAAGAGGCGCGAAATGCTCTAACCGTGCTCATTGATCGGAATACAGAAGCAATCAATACGTATAGTTGGCGTAGACTTCAAGATATCATTATGTATCAAAGTCGTTCAAGCTACGAAAAGATCGCTTAATTCTTTAGTTTAGCCCAACACTTGTCTAGCTATCTTAACTTTATTTCCTGCCTATTTTTTAAAGGATGTCATCAAAGGTAAACGAGAGTTCGAAGTCCGCCTAGGGCTTGAAGTTTTACTCCTACACCAACAGCTCTATGCTTGTAGCTCACTTTTCTAGATAACTCAGTGAGCGCCAATTTTATATGAGTCTAAAGTATTAAAAGCTTACCATTGAATAATTTCTGTTCATCTCTTTATAATGGATTACAGTAGTGACAATTATTTTCAGCGAGATTGTCTAAGGACGAACAGCAACCATTACAGTCGTCATCTTTCTCGGAAATTTTAGACGGTGAGTGTTTCCCAGAGATAATCTCTGGAAAAAAAAAGTCGCTCTTTAATTAGGAAGCAACCAGCCGATTTTGTCCTTGCTTAGTCAACTTAGGCATGAGTTCTATCAAACTGATCTTATTAATTGTCTCTTACCGGTCAACTTATTCTTCAAAAGAAAGAATTCGCGAATTTTTTCGATGCAAAAAGTATCTTACTCTTTCATTCTACAGGTTCAGCAAAGCCGAGTCCGAAGCGTGTGACAATTTCAGAACCACAACATCCAAATAGCCATAATCATGCAGAAACGGAAAGACTCAGTTCCAAACAGGTACCCTACAGTTTCGTTTTAAAAATAGCCGTTTTTAGAGATATTGGAGTGTTCTCTGAAACTTGCCAATTTTATTCGTGTTTGACTGTTTGAAACCATGTCAATTAGTTTAATCTAATACCATTTGCCGAGTTAGCTGACGTTACCAAGATGTCACTTAGCTCACCATAGAGCTCGCCTTCGTACGATTTTGGCATGCAGGACTTTTCACTGTTTCCGCAGGACAGCTACTAAATTTTGGTAATCAAACGGTTCAAATGTGGCAATAACAGTGCAATAACAACGACATGGCGATAACAAGAGCTTTAGTGTAAAAAATATAAACACGCTATCAGTAAGCTAGGTATCTATATGGTGCGCGTGTGGTCGGAGGCACTCTGCAATACACACATGTGATGTGGTCCCCGCGCCCCTAGCCCACCAAGCGTTTCATCCCTCCGGAGACGGCAGATTGGTACCAGACTTGTCTGGGAGGATGACAGCACTGGCTGGATACATCGGTAGACCACTGCGAGTCATTGTAGGGGTCAGATATGCATTTATTCACCTCCAGCGATGCTTAATGAAGTCGAACGCATGGCGCATTCCTTAGGAATTGATCGACGTCGAGAGATTTTTTACCAGTAGGTAGAGATGACATGAAGAGAAGCAAGGGACATTATTAATGGTAAAGCATCTTTCACACTAGTGCTAAAGTTATAAAAAAAGATGAAGTTCTCGGCGTCGATCAATGTCTGAAGGATGGGCCATGGCGATGCATCCGAATTTCATCAAGCAGTTAGAGGTGATTTTCTCATAGGTGCATATCTGGCGTATACAATGAATGGCAGTGGGTTATCGATGTAACCAACTCAATGCTACTATCCAGATAAGTGTGCTTCCCATTTCCCGACCGCGGAGAGATGGAACACATTGTAAATCCGAAGCGCGAGATCGGACTAAGGATCGCGTGTGCATTGCAAGGCACATATAACCACTATCCTACACACGCTAAGGTGATATTATAGAGAAATAATTCTATGACGTGTTATTGGCAACGAGGCGTTGTCGCGTTGAAGTGGGACCGGACCACCCATTTGGGCTCTGCACCCACAAACCAATGATGGGCTTTGTGAACTGTCGTCGGATGGGCCAGGCATATGGTACTTTCATAGGCTACACGTGGCATGGAGACGCCGGTATTTACACGTGAGTTCAACGGTCAAGGATGGGAGACTACAAGCACAGCTTGCAAAGAATTGGTAAAGGCTGTCATGCTATGCCGGGATAGCGTATTGTCAACATTTGGCGAAGCTGGTACACAGCCAATGGAGGGCAAATTACAGAAGCAATTTCCGAGTACAGCGGATGAGGATAATTTCGACATCTTGGAATAGTAATGTATGATTTGATAGTGAGTGCTTATTTGGATAAAGAGCTTAACAGATTAAGTTTGTAGTATGAGGTGAAGAGAGAAGATAAAGATTATAACAGTAATAATAAATGGAAGGTTTAATTTTACTAGTAGGAAGCATTATTAGCATAGGAAGAGTGCGATAATATGGAAAAATAAAAACTATTCGTTGTAATGGTTACTACAGACAACTAATGGCCTATAATAGACTATTGGCAGATAAAGGATAAAGCTCTGAGCGTTCATCGATCCCTGAGAGATGCGCCATGCAGTTGACTTCATTAAGCGTCGTTTGGAGGTGATTGAATGATGCCTGCACAATGACTCGCGGTGGTCAATCGATGTATCGATCCAATGCTGCTATCCTCCAAGACAAGTCTGGTACCAATTTGCGGATCCCGAAGGGATGGAGGGCTCGGTGAGCCTGTGCGCGAGGATTGATCCCATGTGTATTGTAGGGCACATCCGACCACCGCGCCACACAAACCTCAGAATTTTGGCAGAAGGAAATCGGAATAGGGTGTGTCGTTACGATTTTTATGACCAATTCACTGTGACGTTTGGAGATCTGAACATTTCTAATACTTGGAAAGTTTTCTATGGTGTCGTTTGAACGTCTTCTAATTTCATAAACAAAAGTTTCTGCAATAACCTGAATTAGGCAAGTTAGTGGTATTCTGGATGACATGCATGACTTGGATTGCATAGCTCTGAGAAATTCTTCGGAGAAGTTGCAAGTATACACGCCGTCATCTGATTCGTTACTCTCGCTATGTCTTCTGTTGAACATAAGAAAACCAGCGAATGTAGTAGCTCTATTCCCTATAACGCCTTCAAGGATCCTGATGTACCACCGTCGGAAAATATAGCCTAACTCGTCAGATACGCTTCAGTTGTTTTTTGTCAATATTTTTAACTGTTCTTCTTTTACTAAAGGTTGGAATAAACTGACTTCAGATCTGCAGTTCTCCACCAACCGTACCAATAAACGACGCTGAATGCGCTAACACCTTTGCCAACATATGATAGCTATTGATCCATACCCAGCTCTCAGCGATTCTTCTCGTGTTCAGTGACCCTCATCGTTTATACAAAACTTAGAATTGAATGTTGCCATTGAATGATAAACCTTACATATTGATTTTCATGGACAGTATAATCATGGATAAAGTCAGTTTCCAGGACTGACTTTGTATTACCCTCGACGTTCACCAATAAGTTAATGCTTTTTTTTGGGCACACACGAAGATTTGTTTAACTGTAACAGGTGAAACTTAACCACTGTTCAACAATATTTCGAAACCGACTTTTATTTAACCTCGGTGTGGTTGATCAATATGTATTCTTTTTCTTAATGAGCTTACACGAGGTTAATAAATATATTTATTTTCGGCTAACGTTCCGATGGTTTCGCCTTCATCAGAGCTGTTGATCCGAGTCGATGGCCAAGCTTGTTATTCGTCTCGATGTTGCTGCTTCGCCTTCGTGTCGAGTTAGGTCTTCCTCAGTGGGTCATTTCCTCGAATGAGGCATACTTACTCGGTGATGCTCTTTTATGCAGGATGCTATCATGCAGATTATGCAGGATGGTTTTATGCAGATGAACGGCATCATCGAGTGAGTATGCTTCACTTGGGGAGATGGTCCCCTGAGGAAGACCTGACTCAACACGAAGACAAAGCCGCCACATCGAAATGCAGAACAAGTGTGGGTGATCGACTCGGATCATCAGCTCTGATGAAGACGAATAGGTCGGAACGTTAGCCGGAAATAAATATATTTATCAACCTCGTGTAAGCTCACCAAGGAAAAAATACATAGTGTTCAGTAAATCTTGCATAAAGAACTTCGTGTGTGCTTAAGAAAAACGATTAGCTTAAAATCGATTTCTTACTTAATTGAGCACTAGCTAAGAAATCCCAGGCCTAGCAATAGAGATCATAACCATTTAGCTTCAGCATAGCAGCATGTGGAAAGCTTAGCATAGCCTCGTTTCTAGAGCACTGTCTCTTGTCGTTCTTACTCTCCTCACAGCGCCACCCAGATAGTGCTTGGTATTCGATTTTTCGTAGGCTAGTGGCGAACATTCACCTCTCTCGTCTTTGCGATCGGGCATGACTGCGTATTTCACTGCTCAGGAGAGCCTCAGTATTGGCTACTGCGAAGACAGTGATAACGAAGCCGACTACAACATCAATAACGGTGACGAAGATGATACAGACGACCTGGACACAACATTGTGCGATGTTGGCCAAGAGGACTACATTATGGAAGATGTGACGTAAGTGGAGTATTTTTAAACAATTAGAATATCAATGAAGCCGCTCGGCTTGTGATTTTACCTGATGATTTGAAGTCATACCAATTCAGAAATGAGAATTTTGGTGATGGTAGTTATACTCTTTTAACAGGTCATGTGACTTTAAATCTTTCAGCCGACCAGCTTCATTTGATTGTTCATCCCCACGAAAGCCACCATTCAGGTAAATTCTGAGCCGTTTTACAAATTACGTATAGACCATGTAATCTGCCATTCATAGCCAATGACCACAATATTTCCATCCAATATGGTGAAGCTTCGTAACTCTTCACTTTTTCTATCAACCTTTCAAAGACACCTCATTTTTGAATACCAGAGTCGCAAGTTCAGGTTAAAAGAGACGATTGCTCTTTCTGAAAACTTCTTGAGTATCCAACGTAGTTTCCTGCACAACCTTTCAAAAAAAAAGTTTGGTTTAGCACTGTTCAGGTATGTAATAATGTGCATTTTCAGCCAAAACGATCCGAAAACTTCCACGAAAAGTCCGCCGTTTGCTTCTTCGTCGGCACCCCGATCACCGCGACCGATTCCGATTCCAATACCGCCGCCACAGATGATTTCTTGAATCAAATGTACAGCTGTCAAGCAGATTTCGAGTAGTTACAAACCTTCAGATATCAATTGGATTCTAGAAGATTTGTTATCATGTGAACATAAATTTATTATTATAAGGTCTTAGTTGTGGACACAACTACATGGTGATTTCTTCGTATTCGCTGAATCATAGTCTTCATAGATGCCGTTAGCTGATATCATCCTTTCCTTTCCACCAGGTTTCGTCAACGATCGATGCAGGATGCTGATTCACAGTAGCTTCAATTTCAGCTTATCACTTATAATACACCAAAGTCATCGTGTGTGTGTTCATCCTCGAAGTGCCCTTGGTACTCGGGTGTTTTGATTTAGGGATAAAAGTAGATGAACAATGAAAAAGAGTCGTTTACACATTCTTTTTGACCTCTTACATACTGAAAACTGTGGTGTTCTTCAACCATCTTTTTGCATAACTCACATGTAGACGGAAGTAATTATGAGGACTTATTACTAAAATCATCGCCGACTAACAACAGATGTTCCTGTGACGTTTTTGGCCTATTTTTATCTGTAAGTTCTCTATGGAGAGCCATTCGGAAGTTTTCCTATGTATTTCTTACAAAATCTTAGTTTTCACCACTACTGAAAAAGAGAGACCATCTACTGTATCAGTTCGAAGGTACATTACAATTGATTCAACCCTGAACACAGCTATTCTATAGATATTACAGTTGTCGCAGTATGCTTCCATAGAAGGCTTTTCACTATTTGAAAATAATATCCGATATAGAACAAATGCCTCGGAAATTTATGTTGTTAATATCTCTAGGACATTTCTCTTTGGGATATATTTGTCGCTCGATTCCGTTCTTGAACCTAACCTCATTTAACATGTCTCATAAGTATGGCTCTCCTTGACGTGAAGTGCATTCTTTGAATACTCTCGCTATAACGTGTCTTCATTCCTGATAGTAATTCCATACTACCGTAGTCTACTACTGTGCTTTTAGTGCGGTAGAACGGCATTTCGTGTTTATTCCAATATTTATTATATTATATCCCTAATATTGAAATGCAACTAAATCAGGTTTATAACAGTACCGTCATGTAATAGATGCGCATATAACTGAGATTGTTTGTTCAATAAGCAATGAGAGCGTTCGAAATGAATTGAATAAAATCGACACAGGTCTAACAACTTTGAGTTTGCGCTCAGAGATCGGAGCTCGGCTTTGCACTCTTTGGCTTCGTCGGAAGTATGTTAAGAAGAAGTTGACAAAATAATGGCCATATAATAAGGTAGAAAATGTAGCCAATGAAGTACAACGATTTGATTGGCTAAATCATGAGTGTTCAGTAAATACATAATAATTACAGGAGTTATTTATTTTACGCTGCACTTATTCCCTCTTCTGTTTCCTTCTTAACACTCTTCCAATGGTAGCTTGGTATGTAGGTAGTAACCCAAGCCGAGAGAAGTTCGGTTTTTCCATTAGCAGCCCAGCTATGAGTTAACTCATGCCATCTTCGCGCTAAAAGTAGCTTATGAAAGGCATCTACCAAAGAGTATGTCACCATACGTGCATGCTTGGAGAATGACACCGAAAGAGCGGTCATGGTGGAGACGGAAACAGTTGGAGTTCATTGATGCCCACTGCAGTCACGCCATGATTAATAGGACTACAAGTGGTCCTCCTTTCTACTCTAAGCTAAACAATTGTCATCCAATGTGCATTTTTTGATACATTCGCGACGAGGATTGCTTTTCTGCTCAATTTGCACGCACTCCGATCAGATCTTGTGGCTATGGATGGCTACCATGACGAGTTTGTAAGCATAACTATTAATGGATAAAAAGTGTATCACTCACTCCTATCCAGTATCTTGTCTTCACGAGGCCAAAAGTAAGAAATCCAAAACTCATACTGTAAAGAACAGTCAGTCGTCCAAATAACCACGTAAAAGGCCTTACTTGTGGTCGAGCAAGAAACTCAGCCAGACCAGGCATTTGGTCGATGAGCGTGTATAGCTGAAAGGTTTTTTCAAGCTACTTTCATCACAACTTTTCACAGATTTACCACTACCAGAACACGATACGACCATTTTTTCGTCAATCAAAGATCGGAGCAACAGAGCCAACAATGGTGATAAGACTCTTAATAGATAGATACTTAAATGAGCCATTTTCAGATGTTGAGTAGCCCCCAAGCATTCTTCTACTCTTTCGCTGCTCCGCTATCAGTTGTTACTCACGGAAAACGTTACCGCCCTTAAATTGCATGTCGAATGCTTTCTAAGGGTGGTTTTCCGTGGAACCTCATTAAAGATATTCTAGGGCTCCACGCATCTTCATTACGCGCTGTTACTCCCCTGTGGATCGGAGGAGAGACTAGTCGCCTTGCGATTAGAACTATTTTCAGGCGTAAACGCTCCACGAGTTTAGTTGCCGGTTGAGGAACATTCAAATGGATTAAATAGCTTCCTTCTATAGATGAATACCGATTTTTTTCTTTCAGCAACAAACTGGTTCAACGAGAACGGCGTGCATAGTATGTGAATGTCTATTGAGGTCAGGATGCACACGTTCGTCTGTAGTAGAAGGTTTTAAGCTTTCCGATCTTACAAAATGAGCAAAACATCGGTATTGAAGAATGCATGGAATAACAAAAATCAAAGCAAAAAGCACTGACTTGTTTCTGCGCCAACATACAACCGAACTCTAGGCCAAACAGCAAAAAGTATCCGAGATGATAACCATGCCAAATTGCTAAATAGCCTAACGTGATGATATGCGCTGCTGGTTTACTATTTAACCATCGCAGTCGACGCATAATATGGCTGAAATTAGGTTTCATTAAGAGGTAGAATTACTAGTTTTTCAGTCGAGTAGCGGTTTAACTACGTCAGCTCGAGGGCATAATATATCAATTAGGAAGTAAGGTGCTAAGTCCGACCCTCTCCTCAACTTCCCTTTCCAGTACGGGTGGGAACGCATTAGTCCGACTATCTCCAAGATTGCAAGGAGAATTGATTCGGCCAGCATTCTGCGACATTCATGCAGAATATGAAATTCACACGCAACAGACGAAACCACACGCGGATTTTGCCAGGACCATTATGGAAGATGAATGGGGCAAAACGAATCCAATGCAAGAATTCCTAGGACCCGCACAGTAGATATGATGACGGGTTATAAGAAAAAAATAAAAATTAGCCGAGTAGCAATTCACTCACTTTTTCACCCAATTGTTTGTCCCACAATTGAACGATTGTATACACGACGTGAAATCACTGCCCGTCTCCCACTTCCAAACATGTATGTCGCGAACACCATCCCATCTAAAACAGCAAGTCGCTCGGACTTCCGTTTCAGAAGCTTAAAGGGGATCCATGCGCGGAAAACGCTCCAGAATCACTTCTTTCAGCAACTAAGAAGACTTCTAACGCTGAAAAAAAATGGCTTGGTTTGATTGTGATCCTACCGATCTTCGCCATTCTTATCCTTTCCATTATATCCCAGTCCATTAAGTATAGCCGCACCCTCCTGAAATAAGAATGACATTAAGTATTAGGGAGACAAGTGCACAAAACGATTAATATCAGCTCTTAACACTTCCAAATTCAATAAATTGACGAATTAACTTGACAAACGAAGATTTATTCAATCACCATCAACGGCGATGTTAACGTTGGACCGTGGGCAGCGCATTATAGCCTATATGACCTCTAATTTCGAATTTAAACTGTGAACTCGAGTGGGTGTCGGCAAGCACTCGACTCACCCCTATTACATCTATCATCGACGCCCAAGTTGGATGCTTTCTCTTGAGAAATACGAAAGACACCACACTTTCGGCGCAAGGACCGCTATCTTTACTGTTTTTCACAGCAATGAAGTGATTATTGGTTTGCCGGGCTCCGATGTTTCATAGGTTTAGTATTTTCTCGGCTTTTCGGTGAAAATGTGGAGTTCCTTTACAGCTTAGAAAACCCTTCTGATGGATGAATTTCACGAATAACATCGGTGTTTGACACCTAGGAACACCGGCTAGACGAAATAAAGCGATGAATAATGTGAGGTGAATTATAATATGATTTATTATTGTTAGCAGTCCGACTCAACAACACTATGCCATCTTGCCAAAATTACTGGCAGCCGCCCTCCAGAGAGGGGCATGCGAAAATTGGAATGGGCCTAGATGGTTGGTGAAAGTTAATGGTTCCCATCACACCATTTTCTCTTTGCTAACTGTACCAGTTTTATAACAAGCGTTGCAAAGCAAATACTTGCGGACTTTCACGACTCTTACGGAGAGATTGGTCTTCCCAAGATCGACTTTCAATTCATTTAGACACTGATCGAATAATTTGCTATATTCTTGTTAAGCAAACACGAGGTGTGAAGTTGTTCCTTATTACGGTAAAACTGATGTTTTGAAGGATTCAGCCTTCTTCAGAGCCTAGAAAGATTAAGTCTGCCACAATCTGCTCAGCCGAACAGCTCCATAACTAAATAGAGAGAATGCTAAACCAAGATTTCAATCACATTGAAAAAAAAATAGCTTACCCCTTTCTATGAGTGTTTCATTGAGTATTCTACGTGGAAGCAACGTCTCGCGAAAACGATGTTAATCAAGAATAGATTTGGTTTTAGTGCACTACTCATGTTTAACGGAACGAATTTGTCCAATTGCTCCAGCTCTGGGTCGTGAAGCCATCATGATGAACGAGTTAGTTCCAGAACTGGGCAAAAAGAAGCGCACGCCTTGGGGTGTTTTTGAAAACATTGAAGATGTAATGAGGAGAACAAAGAACACACAATTCCGTGCCCATCATCTTGAATCGGTGCGTTTTGGTGCGTTAATGTAAGTGCTGAAAACCTGGTCGCTACAAAGGCAGGAGTGAGATTTGTCGAACGCGCACTCGAGAGCATGATTAGGAGAGCACCCTGTACCGCACAGGTGACAAGGGAGAGAGAGAGAGAATCCGAAGTCCCAAGCTATGTCAACGATCAAAGATGATCAGAGATTGGTTTGTGCATGCCAAAATAATTAGATTCATGTGGGTGGACACATTATCACTTTTAACAGCAACAAATGGACGACATTCGTTAGTGACTGAATTTCACGAAATTTCAAATGCCAGTACCACCTAACTGATGGTCCAGATTCTTCACAAAAACCTAAAAGAAATTACAACGCTTACCAAGCTCGTAGAATAAACAAAGTGCAATGGGAAATTTTTGCAAGTCAAGGGACAAATAGAGACTTTACTGGGGCCCGCTCCAATTACCCGACGGTCTATGGGAGGGCAGCTGATGCAGGTGATAGTTAGTCGAATCATAAAACAGCATCGTTGCCGGTTCCACAAATATATTAGACTTGAAACGATAGCTTTTTTTATGGAAAAAGTACTACTGAGCGAAACAACCTATACCGTAATCATCCACATGGCACAGTATCGACTTATAACCAGACGAAACCAAATCGTTACCCACGTCCAACGCCAGAAGAACGACTGGTTCTAAAGTGGTGGGTGTAAATTTAAATTTCAAGGAAAAATATGGAAGGTAACGGTTACCTCGTCGACAAATGTACTTACAAAGAAGAGACATAAGAGAAAAATTTAGAGACTCCCTCAAAAAGCGGTCTCCTCAAGCTAAACTAAGATTTTTAAAAAAACCCCATACGTAGAATTCCTGAGTGTTGAAGTAAGAATTTGGAACCCAGGCAGTACCGCATTGATTCACAGCCATATAAACGCATCCGCCAAGGAATCGATATAAGGAAGCTTGAAGTCTAAAGAAAGATGTATTCTAAGACTTGTTAGTTTCCACCTCTATAGGAATAGGAAAGGAGGACGAGTGGCGAAACAAAATAAGAAAATGTTATACCTTTTTATTTTCTGCCTACTGTAATTTCGCGGCAGGGTGATAAGCGAAATTCAACCACAACGTTACTGAGATATTTGCAAAACTCTGGGCCGCAGGTGTCTATGGTGGGGAACGAACGCGCTATTGTCCTTTCCAGGGAGCAGCGCACTTCACCACCACACCATGCGGGTCCTTCGTTTCGCCTATCTCTCAGCTATTTCTATCGATCTTTGTCACAGCAATCACCCGTCAAAATAAGAAAAGTTTCCTGAATAGGTAAAAAATACATGCTATGACAATGGATTTGTTGCTTAACACTTGTGCGACTAGTGACACGCTATTAAATTGGTTATAACGGTTTTCTAGAAAGCGGATAGCACAGTGGTAGTGATGTCCATCATCACGAGCATGATGCTAGTTTGATTCCGTTCTGAACCAACCAAGCCTCTCATCCCTCCAGGTTCGGGAAATTAGTATCGGGCTTGTCTGGGGCAAAAACCACTTCCTGAAATCGGATCGGGAACGCTTCAATCCGGCTATCTCAGGAGTCCAGGGCGAACTGTTCGACCAGCCTTCAACGACATTCAAGGTGAAATTAAAATTCTCAAGCAGCAATCGAAGCCACACGTAAAAACTTGGAAGACCTTCGTGGACAATGTATGCGAGAAAACGAAATGGATATGAGAAGTGCTGGGATCCGCACAGTAGACGCGAAGACGGATCAGACGAAATAAAAGAAATAAAAAAAACAAAATAAAATAAAATAAATTGGGTGGTTTTACAGGAGTTCCCAAGTATAATACCTACAAAAAACAACCTGTTTATTTTAAAAATTAAGCTTGTTTCCTACACTTTTCGTTATGGATTTGTAGCTCATAAAGCACAGATATTGTGTTGGGCGTTGTGTGGAAAAAGCTCTATTCTGTACTGAGGAAACTTACTTACTTGATACTTGAACGGTGCGTCATCACAAGTTGTGTGGGCTCCAGCATAATCACCATTTTTCGAAAATTTGCGGGTTAAGCCATTGTGGTCTCTTGGAATCCCGAGGACAGCCTGGCCAAAGTCTGCTCCAAGTCGTAACTACAACAGAGAGTCGCAGCCTTTCTGGCTTAGAGAAAGATATGCCACCGCGTGACTTTGATACCAGGACGATGGTGGATCCTGGTATTGGTTTACTCTTAGCTAGGTTTCCTGATGGAAACGCCAGATTCCTTCTCAGCTTGAGAGACCCTGCCAGGAGGATGAATCCCTCCGCTGTACATCGCAGCTCGACATCCAGGATGACCTTCCAGCCACGATGAGGCGGTAAACCGTTGGGAGGGTACTTAGAAAAATGAAAAAAAATTTACACATTTCAGTGCTGTACATATACTACATACATATTTATAGCGCACGTATACAAAACTATTGGAGGGAAGCAAGATAAAAGCAGCCCCAAGACTTCCCTATGTTTTAGTAGTTCGTTATGCCAAACTATTCCTAAGCGTACAAGCCGCAAATTATGGGGGGTTTCATCGCCCAGCAAACTGAGCAGTTCGATATTTCCACCCAGAAACCCACCTAGGAGCAAACCTACATCTATATATGTAAATATGCTCCTATTAACCGTCATTGTTAAGCTGATGTGAAGTTGGTATTGGTTGTTGTTGCTGTTGTTTTTGATGTGGCTCAATAGCTGACGTTTCGGCGACTTTCATTTCTTCGGAGCCCGGACGAATGTTATGTAACAAAAACTATATACGATGCTTAGTTTTTTATTTGCCGCTTATAGAGAATACTCTTTACGTATATTGGAATGTTCTCTATGTAGAACATTTCAAACCTTTTCAAACATTTCAAATGCTCCACCCATGACCTTCTCTCCATGACTATCTGATAGCCGTATGTCTAACATTTCTCTGGCGCCTATCTCGTAAAATATCTGCACTTACGGTCCTAGGCTTTGAAAATCGCCCTATCAGATTGCAATGCTTGAGCAGTGCTTCCAGCACCCGTCTTTCCGCCTACTGTAGCCCGACTCCACCTACTGTAGTCTGACCCCTCCTAGTGCAAAAGGTATATAAACGGCCCCACGGTTAGCTAGTCTATGTTACAGCAATGCTGCCCAAGTCACCGTATCCGTTCCTTACATCCACCTCATGTAGTAGAAGTTATATGCCAATCTCTTCACTCATAAACAACCTGAAAACCAGTGATCAGGCTGCGCTTGTTCACTACTTGTTTTATTGTTGAATTAGTTGTACAGTTGTATTGTTATGCTATAATTATTGTATAAATACGATAAACAGTTTAATTACCCAAGTTTGAAGTGGCCGGCATTGTGACTGCTACTTACAAGAAGTCCTGCGTGGCGGACACAAAAGCGAGCAGCTAATTCCAACTGAATTGTCTTAACTACTTGGTATTCCTATATCAACGAGCCGTCCCAACACCGCCTATTATTTTTCCACAGCGGGGTATTATGTGAAATTCAGACACAGCGATGCTGAGATATATGCAAAACTTGGACCCAACGCCAGAAGATTCGAAACCGCGATTACCCTTTCTGGATGCTCACGTTTTACTCACTGCGCCACTGAGGCTCTTGCTTGGCCTTTTCTTCTGCCAGTTTTTTTCTTAAAAAACTGAGAAATGTAAGTGAGAGAAATTTCTTTTAGGTTGCATGGGTCTCACTCGTTAACCGTTGTGAACGACACGCCGATGGTTCCACGAGCAATAAAACAATGAATAGTGGGCTCCCGGAAAGAGTAGTCGCTGTTCAATCCGACTTGGAGTTAAGTTTTGCACATATCACAGAATCACCGTGGTTGTATTTCACATAACAGCTTGACGTGAAGAAAATATTGGGCGGTAGGTGAAAGTTGTACATGGTGAACAGTTTTTAAACAAAATATGAAAGGCGAAGTCGACGAAACCGAAGATTTTAAACTACAGCAGCAGCAACAACAACTAGCACCAATCTCGCGTCAGCTCAACAAGTACAGTTGGTAAGAGCATTTATTCATATATCGACTATTTAAGCTGAGCTCTATAGAAGGCCGGTCCTTTGAATTAAGCCTACATCATCGTTCTGCCAAGGCAGCTGAAAAAGAATATCGTACAAGTAATGCAACATTCTTCGTTCCCCATGTGACGAGTAAGCCCCATAAGCAGCTTGCTCTCTTGAAGAAGGTTGGTGAAATTGACAGGAACCTTTTAGTCGTAGTGGAGGTGGTGCAAGCATTATAAAGTTGTTCCACCTGGAAATGTCACCATTCGGAAGTATTACGAAGTCACTATCAAACTCACGCCGATTGTCTTGGTCCTTTCTGTTCATTAAGCCATTCTCCGTTTATACATTGCCGAAATTTAATAAGCGTGAATTGAGGTCCAGCGAACGTTCCTGTGTAGAAGAATCCAAAAGCAGCGATTTCAAGAAGGCCAGGAATATCCTGTATCGCAGTATTCTTCTGGTCTTCTTTTAGTTTTTTCTACAATACATTCAATAATACCCAGCTAAGAAAATATCGGTAACTAGTCTGTTTCTTACACAATGAACACCATCATAGACATCCATCACTAGTCCGATAAACCGCAATGTCATAACACAGAATGGTGTTGTCCAGATGATATCATAACCGTCTGATTCTTCGAACCAGTAAGCAACCATTAGATAACCCTAAAAGAAGTAATTTCGAATTTAGGATTATTGGGTCTTTTGAAACCTTTTTATAAGTTGAAAAAAATAGAGCTTTGAGCGGGAAGCATTTGATGTTTAATTTGGACGCATAACTGTTTGCAAGAGGTTGAAACACTCTCCAACACACATGCAATACACACATACACACACAGTTACACCCACACACACACACACACACACACACACACGATGATCAAATACAAGATTGTTTCTATAGTGTTCACTTGTTCATAAAAACCAACGTTTCGGCGAAGTTCGCCTACTTCAGAACCTGGAGTGCTCAAGTTGACTGCAATCTAGTCGGCCGAATACTATAAAACCTCAACGAAAAGCCAAGAAGCGCAAAATTCAATAGCATAAGAAGCAAAATAGCATCTTTACGTACTCACTGTTTTCTATTAGGTTGCAACCACTATTTCATGTGGAAGCCAATGGCACGGAGCTCACATGTATAGGGGTAATGTGCCTCTCTCACTTCAAAATTGAAGACTGAGAAATTGCGTGGGATCGTGCGTGATAACGACTCTTTCTTCGTACAGTTAAGTTCTGGATTTCTGTAGCCTAAGCCAAAATGCCTCGACGGTTTTAGGCGCTGAGGTTTTAGATTACTGTGCGAGGATAGTGAACTCTATTCCAAATCTCAGATACGTTCTATATCCTCTGAGCGCCTAGTGATTCTGGTTTGCTTACAAATTTACGAGAAATAGTTAGCAGTGATTGAAACACCATCTAACACCAGCTAGTTGGTTACCGTTTGCATGATCGTCTATGCACCACCCAGAATTGCATACTTTGTCTTGACGCGGAGACGGTGGTTGCATGAGTTGGGATGCAGTTAATCTGATTTCTTGCAAAGCGTGAGGGGACGAAGACATTGACAAAACGGGTTAACCACTGTGCATTCGTATAAATAAACACCTAGTCGGCAAATTTAAAGTTGAGATAAATGCTGTTCTCATGGGACACAAAGACATAAAGGTGAAGATTTCAAGGAACAAGTCAATATCCTCGTATAGGAATCTAAAACTTTAGCATGCAAAACCCTCGATCAATTTCGGATAGATTCCAAGAATCGAAAAATGAACTGTAGAAAGAGATGCTTCGTCATCACGTGTGAACTCATACAACATCTCAGAGAGACATTTTAACGCGAGTAAGACATACTCCTCTCAACGGTTTACTGCCTCATCGTAGCAGGGAGGTGCTCCTGGGCGCCGTATTGCGATGTACAGCTGGACGATTCGTTTCCCGGTAGGGTCTCCCAAGCTGAGGAGTCCGGAGTTTTCATCAAGGAGCCTAGCTAACAATAAACCAATACCAGGATCCGCCACCGTTCTGGTATCGAAGTTGCATGGTGGCAAATCTCCCTCTGATCCACAAGGGCTACGACTGCCCATGGTGGTTAAGACCAGGGACAGACTCTGGCCAGGCCGACTTCGAGATTTCAGGGAGCCACAATGGCTTAACCAGCAAATCTCGGATAAATGGTGATTATGCTGGAGCCTGCACAACTAGTGTGGACGGGCCGTTCAAGTGTCAAGTGTCAAGACATACAACTCATCTATATGGGCTCTTTCGATTGGCCTTCATGTGGAACAGCCTGAGGAAAACTACTAAAAAACAGTGAGTGTGTGAAGAAACTGTTTTGTTTCTACTGCGATTGAAGTTCACACCTCGTGGTTTTCTGTTGAGGTAACGGAGGTATTTGGTTTGCTGGCTTGCAATGAACTTGACTTTTCCAGGACCTCAGAAAGGCGAAATTCACCGACAAATCAGCTTTTGTGGGTTAATATATAGCATTGCAGCAACCTCGTGTTTGTTCATCGAAAGAAAAGTGAAGTATTAAACAAAGCCGAAGTATTACATAGTTGGTCTTGGAAATCACCACTAATCACCACTTGTTAACTGCAGGCTGTTACAGTCTAAGCTATAGAAAACACTCTAGACTCCAAAAAAAAGTCATACCATCAGAGAAACGTGAGCTACAATAATGGATTCAGTTTTTCCAGGCATGAAGTTTGTTATCAAGTACGTGCATAGAACAGCAATCAAGCTATGTACGGTGTCAAGACCTGAATAGAATAATACAAAAAGTGCTATTATCTCTGTGTATTCGTCTCAGACAAGCGTTCAAATTGTAACGGTTTCGATCAATTTGTGCCTTGAGGCCGATCTTCGACGTACAAAAAGGTTTTCATCCTCGGGGCACAGCGACAGCCAAACTGAGGAGTTTGACAATTTTGTTTATTGAAAAGACAAAATAGAAATGAACCAGTGACACGAAGCTCAACGGTAGCAAAGGAAATAAAGTCGTTGCTCAGAAATATTTCCTTCTTCCAATCTTTCCTGGTAGACAAAGGATGGCGGCCTGGGAAAACATTGCAGTAGCGCTTGGGGCAACCAGGAGAAAAAGCTCTACTATAGAAAAATAACGGCTTAATGAAAATGGTTAAATTGTTTTTAAAAACCAGTGCTAGCCAATTATCCCACTAAGCACAGGATTGATGAAGCAGCGCTTTAGCATTATTGACGAATTTCGATGAAGGAAAAAAAAAACGAAGAGGAATACCTCACCGTAAGTAAATACATAGAGCAATATTCCAGTAATTACGAAAAATCCATGTTGAATTTGGGTGGGCTTCTTGTATAGTATTGAGCGATGGAGGAGCGCCAGTGGATAACCTGAATTTGATAACATTGTTCTAGGTTTAACAGAAACTCGTCCGGTTGCACTGGACATTGGAACTACCATTTTCTTTAGCACTACCATATAGTTACAGGCATCACTATGCTTTAGGTTTTCTGAAGATCGAAGAAACAAAATTTATTATTTTCTTAGAATTATGCTATGAAATACCTCACGCCATTTCTAAAAACCCAATGACTACGACTGATTAGCGCGACTACTCACTTCGTAAGAGGTTAAAGTGTATAAACATATCTTTTTTAACGTAAAAAAGGCATTTTCGATGAGAAAAAATAAAATAAAAGCTACCTAGACCATTATATAGTGGTGGATTCTCATGGCATTCACGCGAATAACTAAAAAGATGCTAGCAAGGGTTATAGAGAAGAATAAATGTGGCCTGATAGGATACTGTACAAGTTTTATAAAACTGACGGCAATGAAATTTTAAAGGAGTGTCACCAAAAAAATTTAGCACATTTCAGAGGACAAACTTTGTTGACAAAGAAAAAAAATCAGTAGAGAACAAACCAGCTAAGACGCAGAAAAATAGCCTTAAACCATCTTCTCTCGTATGAAGAACATTGGCTAGAAATCTGACCACCATCCGGTATGTACGATGATTGACAATTGAAAACAAACTCGAGTACTTCAGACAAATATAAGTGTCTAGAATTATCAAATGGAGATAAACACAATCAGCGTAATTTTGAAAGGCAAGACATAAGATGTTCTCTTATCGGAGAAATATGTCCATTATCATCTAGTAGCCCTAGCATAAACAAGTGTACTAAAAGCAATCCTTGTGTTTGGCGTAAGAGGCATCCTCTTCATTAATATGTTCAGCTACCTTAAATCTTCTGTAAATATCTAATCATACCTAATCACATTCTTGAACGTGAGTGCTCGAGTGTATGCAGACTGCATTCTGCAAGTTGACTAGGAAAGAAGGCTGTACATTAATGAGTGAGCAGTATTCGCATAAGAATGGGTTCAGAATAGCCAATGAAAAATGCGCCAACTTAAACTTGGGTAATCAAAATTTTGTGTAAATAACGTCAACGCAACAGCCAACGAACGAGATCAATAAATGTACGTAACAGAGATGTATAGAGAAAGAGATGTATAACAAAAATGTACCGAGGAGAGGAGAGAAGGAGAAGCACTGCAACAAATTTCGTAAACAATTGATGAAGTACTGTGGCGTGTCTTAGAAATTCAGGAAACGACCTAGTCGGATGCAAGTAGGCCGGTTGCCGTGGAGAATGAGCTGGTGATTTAATCCATGACACTCTCTATATATTATACCTTTTTATTTTCTGCCTATTATAATTTCGCGGCAGGGTACTAAGCGAAATACAACCACAACGTTGCTGAGATATTTGCAAAACTCTGGACCGCAGGTGTCTATGGTGGGAAACGAACGTGCCATTGTCCTTTCCGGGGAGTAACGCGTTCACCACCACACCATGCGGGTCCCTCGTTTCGCTTGTCTCTCAGCTATTTCTATCGACCTTTGCCGCAGCAATCACCCGTCAGCGGGGTTGATCTGGGTCGATTGAAATAGCTGAGAGACAAGCGAAACGAGGGACCCGCATGGTGTGGTGGTGAACGCGTTACTCCCCGGAAAGGACAATAGCACGTTCGTTTCCCACCATAGACACCTGCGGTCCAGAGTTTTGCAAATATCTCAGCAACGTTGTGGTTGTAACTCTCTATATAGTTGTCATGGAGTGGTCAGAGGCGGTATCAAGTGTGACATGTAATGACGTGAGTGCTTTGCATGACTTTTAAGCATGACAAAAAACGAAAACCTGTCTTTACTTACTTGGACACTTGGATGGCTCGTCTTCACTGGTTATGCGGAGCTCAGCTAAATTCCCATTTTGTAATAGTACCCTGGATCGACTTTCTATTAACCTCGGCACTGTATTATGAATTCGTCGTTTTCTCTGCCAACGTTTTCTGCGTTTTCTTAGCGAGGTTGTTGAAAAGCATACGTTTATTCCCATACAATAACACGTATATAACACAATCGCAGCTGACGTTTCGGCAGAATAGCCTTCTTCAGAGCCTGGAAGGGTACATTAATACGTAACTTTATAGGTCAAACGCTTCAATAGCACATACAAAATGATGAGAATCCAAATGATAGTTACAGAGCCAACAGCATCTCGAAAAACCCACCGTTTTTACGTGCCTTCCACTGAGGTTAATAGAAAGTCGATCCTGGGAGTCAATGGTAAATTTGTGTGGCTGAGGCACTTACGTAACGTCTGATTTCTGGCTACACTCGGAGGCTTAGGCTAAGGCTTAGACTTAGGCTTAAGCTTAGACTGAGGCTTAGGCTTAAGCTTAGGCCCAAGCTTAGGCCGAGTTTTGAGGACTTTTTGAACGTTTCGGCGTTTTTCGCGTTTTTACGCTTTTTAGAGATTTCGCCATTTTTGGTGGTTTCGGCGAATTTTCGAGATTTCAACACTTCTGGGTTCGGACGACTTTTCGAGTTTTCGGTACTTTTGGGGGTTCGGGTTACTTTTCGAGAATTCGGCGTCCTTCGCATTTTTTGCGATTTTCCGGCTTGCAGCCGGAAAACTCGTCCGCGAGGCAGGGCGCACCTGGTAGAGCTGACGGCTGGCTGGAAATAGCGTCGGCGCGACGAAAATCGCGTTTTTGGAGCAGCGGCGAACAACTCGCCCGCGTTCGGATAACTCGTCCGCGTTTGCAGTATCCGGTGTGGGCTTTTGCAGGTCTGCGTAACTAGCTGACAGCCGGTGTCGGCACGGCGAAAATAGCGTTCGCAGTTGTTTTCTGGCCTCGTGGCAGACAAGTAGTCCGCGTCGAGTGGGCGGCTGTTTTTCGCGTTTTTCTCGTTTAAAACGCGTTTTTGGGCGATTTCCTGGCGCAGACCATCCACCATGGCTCCACTGCCACTCCCACCACCTATTCCCAACCGCCAGCTTCGTCCGCTCTGCCCAGTTTCCCCACCCCGCCAGGCTCCCCCTCCACCAAAACACCACTCCTCACCTATCCGCTTACCCAATCCTCAGTCCATAAGATAATTTTTTTCGGCGGCTTGGTTCGTTGCCACAGCTGCTGTAACCACCTGGCCGTGCCACGCCGTTTTGACCCATTGATTGTTTAGTTTTCGGTATTGGCTTTTGTATTCCTTTTCAGATGATGGGCGATAAAGGGTAACATCACTTAGATGCTCCTCAGTTATCTTAACATCTAGCTGGCGAGGAATAACTACGAACTCTTCCCTCTTATTATGTTACCGGCTCATTTATCTTTCGTTATCAATGTATATTTTCCTGGATATCAAGGATGGAATAGGTTTCGAATCTCTGAGCTGCGAATTCCGGATAGAAGTTGCGAGTGGAGATTAAGTTTCAGATGACATCGTTGAGGCGCTTTTTGGCTGGCGCGCAGTGTTCCTTACGTGTTCAAAGTAACATTCCACGTTTCTGTTGCACAATAGAGCACTTGCAAGGCTGAATCGAAAAAGTGAGCGTGGAGATTTGGGTCTATTAGTTGATCAGTGTTTTTTTTGAAAGGCCAAAATGCCTTACATACTTCTCTTATTCTTCTATCTAATTCCCCCAAGTCGTTATCTATTAAACCTCCAAGCTAGAAGTACGACCTGGTTTCTAGTATTTGACAACCATCTAGTTCGATTTGTAAACATTCGCAGCGTGGGTTCTTCATGCACTGGGCCTTTGTCCTTCTTATGTGCAGTCCGATCTTTCTCTGTCTTCGTTGAGCTCATTCAGCATCGTCCCTGTTTTAGTGGCACTTCTCAGAAAGATCGACATTGGCAAAACAAAGATTTGGTGGGGATTTTTCCTCAATACGTTTGCCTTTCCCATTCTTACTGATTACTCACTTCAGTGCTACAGTAAACAGCTTTGGCAATATTGTGTCGCCTTGTCGAACCTCTCATATTATAGATGTAGTGAAGGGCCGAAAAAAGCTGTATATTTATGCTGTAGCTCAAAGAATAGTCAGCTAGTGTTTGTATAGAGGATGAGTCCACTCCTTGGTCAACGCGAGGAAATAGGATTGCATTGGTTTATATGTTGTCAAACATTTTCTCGTAGTCGATAAATGCTAGGAAAAGGCGCAGATGGCACTCCTTACAGATTATTTGGACCCGTAAAGCGGTTTGGATTCGGTCCACGAGCAGAATCTCTGTCAGAATCCTGCCTACTCAATTGCACTGGTTGTGCCTAGTCCAAGGTCTTCGATTTGAGTAAAAGGGATCTTCTTCAACAACTTGGAGAGTGCACTCAACAAACATAATGGACGGCAGTTATGAAGATTCCTTCTGTCTTCTTCTTGCGTATTATGACCGTGCGCGAATTCTTCTACTGGTCTAGGATTTTTTCCTGCTGAACCCAAAATTTCATATGAGCTGTGAGAAGTACAAATAGTTTGTGGCCACCACCTCTAAAGAAATTGGCAGTGATATTATCGGGCTTGGAGATGTGCCTCTCTTCATGCTTTCCATCGCAACTCGAACTTCAGAAGGTAGATTTCCAGGCGATTTTTTCACCAGCAGAGATTTTGAAGTCCTATACGGGTAGTGTGAAGTGGAAAAGATCGATATAGGACCTTTTCGTTGCGAATTCCATATCATGGCGTGATGTAGTGATAGTTCTACCTTCGTTCATCAGGAGGTGTACTGGAACATCATAATCGCAAAGATCCTTATGGAACTTCTTCAGACTGGTTCGTCTAGGAGCTGCTTCCAATAATTTCTCACGTCTGTACCGATGTAAATTCCCTGCAAAGATCTTCTGCAGTTGGCGTTTATTGTCAGCTCTGTTCTGTGTGTTGCGGCAGGGTCAAGGTTGATGCTACATCTCACAAATCACTGAGTTGAACCTACCGGGTGATAAAAAATGTTATATTCAGTTAAGCACGTCGCATATCAGTAATGGTCATTCGCAGTTTCTTATGAGCCAAAAGCATTCATAGAGCTTTGACAATGAGGAATAATGTTTAAGTTTTTCTATGGGTGTAATATCACTATAATAGATTTCTCTACATCGTTTTCAAACCAACAGGCTTTTGTGTATAGGTTTATTTTTGCCTTGTGTCTCATCTATGGTTCTATCATCACCTTGGCAATTAGGCGGAGGCGTTAGTGATGCTATCGATCAGGAGGCAACGACGCTAGTTCGACCTCCTCTCCGACGCTTTCCTCCATTCCACGTGAGAACTCCTTAACTGGGTTCTCTCCAAGATTGCAAAGAGAATCGACTTGATCAGGAATCTGCAACAATCATAAAGAAAATAGAATCTTTAATCAACAGTCGAAACAACATGCGAAATTTTCCGAAGGCCACTTTAGACGATCTATGCGAAGAAAACAAATGAAAACGAGTACTGAGACCGGCAAAGCAGATTTGATTACGGGTCACCTGAAATCAACAAAATAATTAAATGTCGGGACTAATAATCGATAATGCAAAATTCAAAGCACCAAGGAAAAGTGTGAGAACCACCAGGGGACTCGTGGATAATTCAGGCAGAAAACCATTCGATGAGGACGAATTCCTTCGTTGCTGTTTTTACTGTGGTTGTAGTATGTTTAAATGTGTTTGCTTATGTTGCTTATGTGCGTGTTTAAACAGTTCAAAAATGCAACCAGCAGGGTTATTATTGATAGCAGCGCTATGGTAATAATAAGAATGATGATGATAATAATAATAATAATAATAATAATAATAATAGTAATAATAATTTACTGTCTAAGTCTAGAAAGTCGAAGTTCGAGAAGTGGATGCTGCACGAGCTGAATGACATTCAGTGAAATTGCTGTTTAGGAGATGGTCAGCACTTCTTCGACGCAACCAGTACGACTCATTTCACGACCGTATTGTGGGGCGAGAAATAGATAATGTTCGACAAGAGACGGCACTTAGCTCAATGGTTGGACCTCGATGAAGCCTCGCACTGCTTCGCGAAAAAATTTTAGCAAAAGAAGCACGTGCTGACCGTCTGGTAGTCTATAGCTGGTTTGATCCATCACCGCTTCCTAAATCGAGTGAAATGGGTACGGGGGAAAAGTGTGTCCGCGAATCAACAAAATGCCTCAAAAACTTCGCGGCTGCGCCTGATACTAGTCATTAGAAAATGAGGGGTTCTTCTTCACGATAAAACGCTGCGATTCATCATGCAACAGACGCTGGAGAAATTGAACAAACCATGCTACGAAGCTCTGCCTTATCCACTGTACTAGCCATGCTCTCAACTATTGACTACCACTTTTTTAAACATCTTGATATTTTCCTGTGGAGGAAAGACTTCAGAAAAAAGCCGAGGCCGAAACTATCTTCAGCGACTTCGTCGCCTCCGGAACCCCAGAATTTTTTGCACAAACTTGTTTCTCGTTTACAAAATTTTAAAGGTTTTAATGAATTCTATTTCCATCAATCAGGTCTACTTCAAGTTGAGATATGCCACTTGGGTTATATGGGTTGAAATCCGACATCACTCTCCGAAAGCCGAAAATAAAAGCAGTGTGCTCTATAGTCTCCATATTCGAATGTAGCTTATGAGACAAAGAAGAAAAATTGAAGTGATTCCTCAGCAGTAAAGCATCTTCAAGCCATCGTAATCTAACACTTGCACAACTCATTTATTCGCGCTCTTTGAGAATACAAAGGAAACTGTAACTGTTTTCAAAGTAGTATTTATAGTTTTTTAAATGTATGATTTGTAAGAGGAAATAACGTAGTCCAAGTAAATTTGTCTACAAAATATGATTCCAGCAGTGTTGTGGGGACAACGGTAGACAGGTTTCCAACTGGCTAAAATTCTGAGATTCTAAAGATTTCAAAACCAGATTTAAATTAAAGATGACTTTCTACTGCTATTGGTTTGGTCCAGCATATTTCGAAGGACGCGTTGCCAAGCCGAACAGTGAATTCAGGAGGTCTAATAGGTTTTTTATTTGCTTCGTTGCTATGAGATTCACAAAAGCCTATGAATGACATTCGTCGATTTTATCTCAAAAAAGTAAATGTGACGCTGTTTATGCCGTAATTTTGTCTCTCTCTAACGTGCTCTTACTCGTAGCTAATACCTCATGGAAACGAATATGGGTAGTTTTTCTTAAGCGAGACAATTAGAGTCTTATACGAGTATTTGGTATACAACCGCAGGAGGGTGCACACCGCAGTGGTAATGATGATGATGATCATTACGAGAGCACAGTTTTGGTTCGATTCCTCCTCAGACCTACGAAGCGTGCCAACATCCTCCGCCCCCGCCACCCTCCGACGGTCGGAGAGTTGGCGCCAGACTAGTCTGGGAAATGTTCTACTCTCTGAAAACTATTTGGTAACGCACTAGTTCGCCTATCTCAGGAATTCAGGGAGAAACTCGACCAGCACTCAATTACATCATTCACGACGAAAGGAACAATCCTCAAGCAACAGCCGAGTCCACTCTCAAAAACTTAAAAGGCCTTCGCGCACGATGGATGCTGTGAAACGAGCGAAATGCAGGAAGTGCTGTGATTCGCACAGCATATGTTAAAGTCGGGTCGTGTAGGAAAAAACGGGGATTGAACAGAAGGAAATGTAAGTGGAAATACGTGGCGTTAAATAGATGGCTAGCGATCCGATTGTTGTTGATCATGTTGGAAGTGGAACACTTGCGCAAAGTCTAAACGGCTTTTTGAGTCTGGTTCTTTTTGAGTTGAATCGCGATAGCGTAGCGGTCTATCCACTACTACTCATTGTCTGTGTGCTAATGCCAACCATTCTACACTTTTCGACTGGTGCTTTTTCCAACTTCTTCTTCACAAGGAACTGTCCTCCCACACATTTGAGGCACAATGACCTGCGATGGAGCTCTAATAAAGAAAGGAGCTGCGTAATGGCAACGAGATGTGGATTAATCCACTTTTACAATTTTCCATTCTGCCGCAGTTTTATGAAGCCAGTCTTTTATAACCAAACAATATGATGCAATCACATTTAGCTTCTTATGTGGGACAGTTTCTACATAGTTGTTTAGAAGAATGCAAGAATGCATTTCTTTTTAAACCGAGGTTCGCATTCCAGAATTTCGTCCTTTCACTCTTCACATCATTTGAAGCGATCACGTAAAACTTCACCAGATCAGAAGCTTTAGAATGGTGCGATGAGCCGAATGAAAAGTGACTGCAGTGGTGTTGTAGATTATGGTTCACTCACAGGTCTCATTAGATACCATAGAAACGTCCTCTTGAGCCATTTTCATTGAAGAACTTGGCATATTTGACCCGTTTTCCTTAATTATCTCATCTCTGGCTGTTCTGGAAAGCAGCCTTTAGTGTCCAGAGTACTAGAACTAGTTTATTGTCGGCTAAGTCACTTATTTTTTCTCTCAATCTTGGAATAACTGTGCACTGTTCGGTCTTCACTTAGGCAATGGCAGGTACTCGTATTCTCGTATATCAAAAGGAGTTTCAGTGTATAACAACAAGGTCCTTCTTGTAAGCGCTAAAATTTTTGGAATATCCACCCTACTCTCGGTTTCCTTTCCGGATAACAATGTCAAAATCATTCTTTGATTACAGAAGCACGGAAAGAAAGGAACATTTTCTGAACAAAACGGTTAGGTGCAAATTAACCCTCCTTTGCTACGAGTTAGTTAAGGATAGCTATGCTTGAAATTTCTCAAATTTCTCACCTAATAAATATTATGCTAGAGTTGCATTTCTGCAACTAAAACAGCCTTTTTTACTTTTTCATAGCCCATCATCAGGTCTACTGTGTGGGTTCCAGCACTTCTTGCATTCGATTCGTTTTCATCGCATTCATAGTCCATATAGGTCCTTGAACATTTACTGCGTTAATCAACAGGGCAGAATTTTTTTAAATCTTAGCATTAATCAATAATACACCGTTTTCTTAAAGAGAAAACACGGGACTGTTAATACTAAGATTTACTCAATGCAATGCTGGATGACGTTTCGGTGGTTTCGCCTTCTTCGGAGCGTGGAGCAGTCAAACTGACACGCAATCCACTCAGTTGAACTCTATCACAGCCTTAGCAGACAAAGCTTAAGCCATAAATAATTATTCGCATAATGAACTTTTCAGGAACGGCTTTTTATTGACCTCGGAATTACATCAAAAATGTGTCGGCATGCTTTCAAAATGCTCACCTTACACGAGGTTCCTTATACTATTTATTGAAGTTTTTTTTATAAGTAAAGCGATCAACAAAAAAGACAGATCTAACATCTTTTTTCTTCGGTGATTACAGTAATCGGAAAATTGGTAAGCGAAGCGAACTCATAGACGAAGTTAAAATTGAGGAAACTAAACGTATATTTACCGTTGTTAAAAGGTCGTTATAAGCGCTTCTATGGAATATCTATAGGGCGCATGTGGTGCAGTGGTTGGAGGCGCCACTGCGACACACACGTGGAATCGATCCACACGCCCATGGCCCATCAAGCCCTCCATCTCTCCGGGGTCGGCAAATTGGTACCAGACTTGCCTGGGAGGATAGCAGTGCTGAGTCGATACATTGGTAGGCCACTGCGAGTCCAGATTGTAAAAGCCAAATTTGCATTCAATCAGCTCCAACGATACTTAATGAAGTCGAATGCATGGCGAATCCCTTAGGGATTGATCAACGCCGAGAGCTTTATCCTTTCGCCGTTTTATTGCAACCTCATCTAAGCTCAACAATTTAAACATATGCTGACACTCATTTATGTGTTAGGTTTCCTCCGCTGAGGTCATGATAGTATTCGATTGATGGATTGAGTGTCAGTATGATCCTTCCATGCTCTGAGGAAGGCGGACCATCCTACATTTTCAAAATAACCTATTCCCTTTTTCATGGCAGGGCGTGATGTGAAGCGCAACCACAGTGATGCTGAGGTATGAGCAAAACTCAGGACCTCAGGTGCGCTTCGAACCAGCGACCACACTTTTAGTGGTCTCACATCATATTCAATGCACCAACCGAGGACTTTGCTTTGTCTTCCTCACTGCCATTTCTTTTACGAAAACTTTTACGGAAAAACTCTATATAGCGTCGTTTTTATTTTAAGTTTGCTTTGAATTAACCAAAGAGAAAGCGGTTTTCACAATAGTTGAGTAGAGAAATATCTGCCTTTCTAACGGAGATCTACCAAGAAGTGTTGACGAAGTGGAGAGATTTGTCGGTCTCTATCCCAGGATGGGACTATTGCTGTATCACAGCTCAAAGATTGTTAGAGTTCGAATCCTGCTTTTGCATGACGCCTTGCTGCATCCCATTTTATGACATGAGAGAATTTCTAATTGCTGCTAGCAAACCTCCATTTTGCCGACAACACAATGTGTAACCGACAACACAGGTTATACAGAAGGAAACCTTTAATCGAGCTTATCAGTAGGGACTAAAGTGGAGTACACAAATCCGGAAAGTAGCACACTGTTTTGGGCACTTTTGTTGGTATAGAGTTTGGTAACCTTTGCGAAGGAAGGCACAGAATTACACTCCTTAACGCGTACCGTATGAACATCGATCCACTGTAAAAAATCTGTTCGGTGATTTGTCGTTTTACCATAGCGGAAACTGCCTCTGACTTCCGAGATCCAGTGTTCAATTAGAAATTTTTACAGCTCTTCACTTGATGAATCTTAGCAGTGTTTACTGTCTTCATCAGTAGTTTTTCGCCGTAAAATTAATCCCTTCGAAAGTATTCTTTTGTGAATTTTCTTTTGTAACATTTGTTTTGGACATACATTGACTGAATAAAAAAGTCCGGTAAAAGTAGCAAAACCTGTTGGAAAGAATAAGCATGAAGATGAATTGCACTGATTACAATGCATTTCGTCCACTCAGACTACCGTACAAACATATCATACAATGCGGCTTAGCTTTACCCGTTTTGCGACAATAGATGGTGAAAACTTTAGGTGTTGAGAACGTGACAGGATTACAAAGAAGGCTTTGCTGTAACGCTCCTATGGTAAAAATGGTATGTATGCTACTACTTACTAGGTGTGGTACATTGCTCTCAAGATTTCGAAACACTTTACAGCATATGTAGAGTTCACTTCTGCACTTTTCATACGAGCTGATTTTATATGATAACTATTGTTTATCATAGTGATTGGAATTTAAATAAATCACTTGCCAATCANATCATACAATGCGGCTTAGCTTTACCCGTTTTGCGACAATAGATGGTGAAAACTTTAGGTGTTGAGAACGTGACAGGATTACAAAGAAGGCTTTGCTGTAACGCTCCTATGGTAAAAATGGTATGTATGCTACTACTTACTAGGTGTGGTACATTGCTCTCAAGATTTCGAAACACTTTACAGCATATGTAGAGTTCACTTCTGCACTTTTCATACGAGCTGATTTTATATGATAACTATTGTTTATCATAGTGATTGGAATTTAAATAAATCACTTGCCAATCAGGTTATCGGGCTTTGAACTCATTTAAAGAAATACCTTCTTGGACTGTTAAGCTAACATGCAGTGGAAAAGAAATTTGTTCGGTTGACGTTTCAACGTCTTCGCCTTCATCAGTGCCGATGATCCGAATTTCGGTCTCTGATGAAGACGGAGAGGTCGAAACGTTAAGCGAACAAATTTCCTTTTCTACAGCATGTTAGCTTAGCATTCCAAGAAGGTATTGATATCACTTGTTTACTACGACGTTTGAATCGCCCTTCCTCACTGGTTGTGCAGACCCCAACACAATTTTCACTTTTTCGGAGTTTTGCTGGTTTAACTACTGTCGTTCCTTGGAGTCCCGAGGTCAGCTTAGCCAAAGTCTGCCCCAGGTCGTCACCACTCCAGGCAGTCGCCGCACTTGTGGATCAGAGGGAGGTTTACCACTATGCGATTAGTTTGATACGAGGACGGTGGTGGATCCTGGTTTTGGTTTACTCTTATCTGACTTCCACATAGAAACGTCGGACTCCCCAGCTTGGAAGTGTGCTCTGCTCGGGCTCACGAATCCCCTACTGTACATCGCAGCCCGACATTCAGGAACACCTCCCAACCACGATGAGGCTGTAAACCGTGGAGAGGCTGACCATTACTACTGACGTTAGATAAGTGTCGGCCTAAATTTATTCAAAAGAGGTTTTTTTCGTGTATCTCCAAGGGCTGAGTACAGCTTCTCCCTACCAACGCTCGCCATAACACCTATGTTAGATAACCTTCAAGTGATTGCAAAAAATATATGAACAAACTGCTAAGCGGTAAAATAAATGGTCGAAAAGAAAGTGATTTATGAAGGAACCATCTTGTTGCCGTTGTGTTAATGGGGATGATGGTGACGTAATCTTGAATCATACTTTATAATCTTGGTACCCTCTAGTATAAGTGATATGAAAATTTTTATCTTGTATTCTTCTTCTCTCTCAACGGTTCACCGCCTCATCGTGGCTGGAAGATGTTCTGAATCTTAACTCTTTTATTTACTGCCTTTTTCTTCTTAATGGCAGGGTATGTTGTGAAATATAACTCGTATGAAGTGATGAGATATTTGCAAAACTCAGGACCACAGGTGTATGCAGTGCGGAACGAACACGCGCTGTTGTCCTTACCGGGGAGCAGTGCGTGTTCGTTCCCCACTGCATACACCTGTGGTCCGGGATGTTCTGAATGTTAGACTGAGGTGAAAAGCGAAACGTTTATCTCTAGCAGGGTCTACCAAGGTTGTCATGAAGCTTGACGTTTTCATCTGAACACCCATGTAAGAGTAAACCAATACCTGGATCCACCATCGTCCTGGTGTCAAACTAGTTGCGTGGTGGCAAACCTGGTGGGAAAGGAAAACGAATCAAGTGAAAGAGTGCTGGGATCCGCACAAAAAATGTGATGACGTGTCATGTAAAGTAAAATAAAAAAATGCACGGGATCTCTAAGCGCTGTGATTTTCGCAATGCGCTGAGTTTTAGTAATCTTCAATAAGCTAAGAGAAGCTGTTTCGGCCGTTCCCGTTTCACCAGAGTCGGAGTCGCCGCTGAAATTTCGCAAAAGCTTAGTGCGATTAGGCGATGAGGACTTTGGTTGAAGTGGATTTTCTACAATTGTGTGAGTGTGGAATTTTACCAATCGTGGAACTTCTTCATTCTAAGAAACAACACTCCGCTGAATGTTTCCTTATTAGTTCGATACTTTTTAGAATCGTATTACTGTAAACAGTTTCAGTTGTTCCAGACATATTGTTCAAAACTTAATATTCAGATGGTGGACGATGAAAATGATGAAATGGAACTCGGTGTCAGCGCAGAAACCAACAAGAAGGTAACTATACTATGCATAATAACCCCGTTGAAGATTTGCTTGGACGTACTAGTAATAACATTATAAGATTTGAATTGTTGCAGTATACGGTATTTTGGATTGATGGTGTTGCTAATATGTTTGAAGATGGAGTGGTCTGTGATTTCAAGAGGGTAGTGAAGGTTCGAATTTGTGTTAGAACACGGTGGTACGGTATAGTCGATTAATGTGAAACGAGGCGGTAAGATTTCTACCACTTCTTGCAAGCCGACACCAAAAAAATGTCCGAAACCAGAACTTCACTGCAAATCTGAGATGATGGAGAGTGACTCGGAGTAATTACGCTCAGCGAAAACTTTTAAAACTGAAGATGTTCATATAAACTGATCTTCTTAAGCTAACGCGAGGTTGGTACAGATCTTAGTTGTCGTAGTCCTTGTTTTTGATGTTATTGATCGATGGCTGACGTTTCGGCGACTTCGCCTTCCTCAGAGCCTGGACGTATTTTATGTTAGTATACTTTTTATTACTCGGTGGAAAGGAAGGTTAAAGTATTAATGAAGATCAAACTTTCAAATAGACGCCATATTGAACAGAAAGGCCACTCACCGTGATGTTACGTGCGGGACTGGCCCACACGTAGTTCACGTGGAGTCGCGAGCAAGACACGCCCCGGGGTCAAAATATCATTTTGAAATAGGGCGCCAGGTCACGTGTGATAGTGAGGCATTCGTCCTTCCGGTTCATCTTTGGATTTTTGAAATTTATCCAAAACGCCTCAAGAGTTTTGCGCGTTGATGTTTTTGATTCCTGCGCTTAGATCCGCACAGTCACTTCGAAATCATCGCCGCTATGATTCTGTGCCCTATGCGTACCTAGAGGGGTGTTTAAACGGATTTTAGCTTTTCCATCTAGATGTTCTTTTATGCGGACACAAAGTGCTCTACCCGTTTCCCCGGTATATTCCTCGCCGCATGCATTACATGAGATCAAGTATATTATACTTGAACTCGTGCAATCCCGTCTCTCCCGTTGGGACAGATCATACAGTTTTCTGAGCTGAACAAACGACCATAGAGACGGTTTCGAACTAACTGGCGGCGTAGGGTATTGGGCGGGATGTCAACAATCGTTACATAATTTTCAAGACCACTTTTTCTCAAGCGCTTTTTAAAGGCGTGACTTACTTCATTTGATATGAAGGGTGAAATATTATTTTGGGAAACTACCCAACGTTTTCCTCTAACCCGAGTGGCTTCTACTTCGTAGCCATTGGAAGTGGCAA